>VYZP01026835.1:0-10015 GCA_013400635.1 Hypocryptadius cinnamomeus
TGTTTTTAAAAAGACATTTCCTACACCATCATCAAGTTTTTAAAAAAGAAAAAATACAAATGCTCAGCTCTTGATGGGACAAGTAGAATGCTACATCTTTAATGTCTATGGTAGTCCTAGTTCCAGAGAGAGAGAATGATACTACTCAATCCCAAGCACTAAATGGCAAAACGGAAGAGGATTCAAGACAAGGAAGTGGACACCCTCAGGGAATGTATGACCAGAACATTGATTTGAGATTGAATGGATGCCCTACATATGAAAGCTTCAATACTCTTGCTTTTTTGAATATTTCTGTAGTGTCTTCCATTTTCTTATAAACACCCCATGCTTAAAGCTTATTTTATTCTTTAGTTTTTGTCATCCTGTAGCTTGCTTTAAGAAGAGAAACTTCAGAATTTCAGTTCAATCTTTTCTATTGGAATGATTTCATGTGTGATACCAGTTGCCTCTGCCAACTCTTGATCTGAAAATCCATGATTTTCTCATGTAGTAACTCTCAAGGTAACTTTGAATTTACTTCCAGTTCACAGTGTATCATTTGGCAATATAAATTCATAAAATGGATAATATAATAAATACAAAAAATATCTCATGTAGAGGTACACAATGGTTACTCTCATTAATTGTCACCATGTCTTCCACTTTTTGCTGAAGAGAAAGGTAAAACATAAAACACAGCCAGCTGCACTTAAGGAGTTTGGACTTCTGTGCTGAAGACCTTTATGAAATGAGATGAACACACCACAGATAAGTTTTCCTCAATTAATAAAATATGAAATGACTATCCCTTTTCCACCTCAGTGAAAGATAATCCAGATTTTCTGTTTCTGATTATACCTCTCAGAAATCATAGCAATAGAAGCTGGAAGAAAACTTTTAAATAATACCTTCCTACTTCACTACACAGAATTATAAGGAAAATCTTTTGGATTTAAAGGGTTTTTTAGATTTAGCTGTGCAGAAGTGTTGTTTTTCTAATTGTGATTAGAGTTGATTGGGACTTCTGCTATGACATTAATGAAGTGAATAAAAAGTATCTTTACAAGTCTTATCCTTTCCTTTTATTAATGCCGACAGTCACTGCTAATCCCTTCAGCAGAGTTATTTCTTCCAGTATTTAACATTTGATTGGTCAGCTCGATTGTTTCTTCTGTACAGAAATTCCCCAGTTTGTTAGGTATCTGGTTTTAGTTCTTAATTATATATATTTTCCCCATACACAGCCTTTGCATATGAATACATTGTCTTTTACAGTTCTTACTAATTTGCTCATTTCAAGTTTTCAGCAGCAAAAAGGAAAATGTTTCTAAATTTGATGTTAGCATAGATGAACCCTGGCAGTTCAGGTACATGTGTATGTGACTTATAGAGAAAACTGAGAGTAAAATTGAGGTAACACGTTCTCTCTCTGAGCTGCATTCAGTGTCTTTCCACAAGCTCCGGCAACAAATTGACACTGATCTCAGAGAGAGAAGCAAGAGTCAAGGCTCAGATTTATCCTGAGGGGTGTACAGACTGTGTGAAATTCAGAGTTTCCCTAACCTTGAGCTAATTTTTCTAAGCAAGGACAGCATGCCCCAATTGGGGATATAAAAGGCTGCCAAAAGCTCTGTCTAACAGCTGAAGTTTGGGTACACTTGCATTTATAGTGTAAAACTATAACAATCTCAATGCTGTGTCTTTTCCTTATATACATTTAATGTTGAGTTTTGATTTCTGACTGCTGTTGTAGTTTTTGAGCAGTCATAATTACTTTCTACTTTTTGTGCCGAGGTTTAATATAAACTACTCTAGTCCCTGTCCCCTACCCCCAAAGGAAGAATATATCTGGAAAGGTGTTCCAGGCAAGGTTGTTGAGGTTACTCAGAAACCAATTACATACTGGCTCAAGGGAAACAAATTAAAGAAAAAGGTGCAAGATTCTGACAAATAGTCCATATGTATTCTCTAAAAATATCTTACTCAGGCTTTTACGCCATTGGTTCATTAAAAAAATAATAATGTATTAGCACCTAGCAGCACAGATGTAATGAAATATTCATTAATATTTCCATTGTAAATCACCTCTAGAGAAATTTGTATAATTGAAAGGGTTTTCATTTGTTCCTCACTGGTAGAATAGTAATCCAATTGATTTAAATGCATAGGTATTACAGTGAAGAAGGCAGTGTAAGTCCCTAGCATGTACTGCTATGCAGGCTCCATGTAAACACCATATATAAGTGCTCAGTGTCTGTAAACTCATGTATTAATCAAAAATAATTAAATGTCTTAAAGAGAAATCATTATATATCAAAAGCATGTATCTGATGCAGCATTAGAATTAAAAGTATTTCTTTTCTCTCATAGGAAAGAAGGAGTTTTTCACATGCTTTTTCACCTTCCTCCCATTTAATTAAACATCTGTGAATTAATATATTGTAGATAGAGCTGTGTAATTAAAAGGTGCTGCTTTCAGTAGATTTTGAAGCATCATATTACAACTCCAAATTGTTACTTCACCTGAAAGAGCATGTTTCCTCTATAGAAGCCTTTATCTATTAAATGATTCAGTGATGCATACTTTACCAGATAATTACTGTCTTCTTAAAATTGTCACAGAATTGTGCACCTGCATCTATGAATTACATTAAAAATAAATAAATACAGACCCTCTTCTGAATTCATGCTGCATCAAAGGATACACAGGTATTTTGATATTGTAATTAAATCCCTCTAAATTCTGAGACAAATTGAGAGCTCTGACTCCTATCTAGAGTAGGTTTCACCATAATTTGTTTTGTTGTCTGGGCATCACAGGAGTTTCATTCATGTCTCTACCCCTGGCTATAAATTTGGTATTTGTGTTGTTCAATGATTAAAGTAAGCTAATGTGAGATTCTTACTGCTAAATAGATCAGTCATGTTTTCTTCTCCAGTCAACAAACAGCCCCTACTTTCTGTCTGTCCCTGTAATAAGAATTAGCAAACACTCAGCCATACATAGGTCAGACAGGTTCATTGATACACAGAAAATCAACCTAGCTATATATGTATATATACATACATTTCAATCACAGACCAGACTAAAAACTGTAGAGAGACCACACTGAATTCACTCTGAGTTAAATGTTGCTGGGTGTTGTTGCAAGAAATTATGTAACTCTAATTCTCTTTTTTCAGAATAAGTATAAGACAAATCTGTCTGTTTGAAAAGTGTATTATATTGAAGGCTCTTTTTTGAGTATGCTGGAACATTTTTAGTAATGGAGCTTTGACAAAACACATTCCAGCTGGCATCAAAAAGATGCATGAAAGCTAGTATTTTCTAATCTAAGAGATTGTCATGAAATCCACTGAAACTTAATGGCCAATGTTTTCAGTTATAGCTTAAGGCAATGAAGCTATGCCAAGCTATTTTAGCGTTTCAGAGTTCACGGCATGTCTGGAAGACACTCTTAGTCATATGATTTAATTTTAGGTAGTCCTGTGAGGAGCAGGGATTTGAGTGATCCTTATGGACCCCCTCAACGTGAGATACTCTATGGTTTTATGTTTCTATAATTTAAGCCACAAAGTTGTTTTTACAAGGAAAATATATCAATATATAAATATCAAATATATTAATGTTGCTACCATTTTCATATACATCTTCTAAAGAGAGATATTTTATATTCTTTTCAGAAATTCTCAGCAATGCTCACTAAAATGAAGACAGCAAAAATTACTTTGAGAAGTAAATAACAGCATCATCATTATCATTTTTTTTTGACCCAGTGTTGACAAAGAGTAATCAACATTAGTCATACCTCTTACTTGTGTAGAACATGTGTACATCCATAGAAATATAAATTTACGGAACAGGATCAAGGCTTTAATGATGCACTTTGAAATATTAAATCCTCTAAATCAGAAAATTTATAAATTCCAAATTATCAGTAAAAGGTTATATTTTTCCTAATGGATATCACACTGTCATGGTTTGACGCTGGCACAATGCCAGTGCCCCCATGAAAATACACTTTCCCCAGTGGCAGCTGTGAGATGTGACCAGCTGGAGCAAAGCAGGCTCCAGTTTAGGAATAAAGGAAAAAAAACTTTATTAACTACAATATATAACAAAAACAAACCTCAGAATGAAAACCCTCCAAATACNTAAGGTTTCCATTATTCAAGGAAAGGGTTAAAATCTTTGCTTCTGTCTGTCGAGAACTCCCACAAAGGCTGGGCACTTCTCAGCCGGCCATGCTGCTGATATCACAGCACAGTCCAAGGCAGCACAGGCACGGGCTCTCTGTCTCTCTCTCCCGGGGATGGGGGCGGGGGGGCCCGATGCCTCTCTCTGTCCTCCACCCTTCCATCTTGCAGGGCCTTCATCCCCCCTCTCTGCCCAAGGCTCCGGCCTACCTTACCAGGCCGCATGGCCTCCCCTCTCCCACCCAGCCCTGGCTGGGCAGGGGAGCTCTGACCTCCTTCACAGACTGGAACCAAGAGAGTTCTCCTGGGCATTCTCTGCTCTTTTAACCCCTGAGTGTTCTCAGAGGCGGTTCAAACTTCAGTGGCCAAACCAGGTGCCAATATTCAAATCCAAGCACTGATTGGTTTGACCACAACCACCCAAAAAAACCTCACTTCCTTCTCAAACTAGGACACACACTTGATTCTTATTTCATAAAATGGTACAATCATAGACACATTTAGGTTAGGAAAGACTTCTAAGATCATCAAATCCAACCTGAGCTTAACCAAGAATGGCTGAGTCCAGCACCAAGCCATGTCTCTAGCTGTCCTGTTTGCATATTTTTTAAATATCTTCAAGGACAGTGACTCAATCATTTCTCTAGGTAGCCTGTTCCAATGCTTGACAACCCTTCTGTGAAGAAGTTTTCCCTAATATCTAGCTTAAACCCCTCCTGGTGCAACTGAGGCTGTTGCCTCTTGTTCTTTCACTTGTTTTTTGAGAGAAGAGACCAACACCTACTTGGCTACAATCTCCTTTCAGGTAGTTGTAGAGAGTGCTAAGGACCCCCCAGAGCTGCCTTTTCTCCAGCCACTGTCCTTCTTAGTCACCTGGGCACACCCGGGCTCATGTTCAGCTGTCAACCAGGACACCCTGGTCCTTTTTGCTCCTTTCCAGTGACTCTACCCCCAGCCTGTAGCACTGCAGGGGACCATCATGACCCATGTGGAGGATCTGGCATTTGGCCTTGTTGAACTCTATAATGGATAGAGTCTGTCCAGATCCCTCTGCAGATCCTTCTACCCTCCAGCAGACAACACTCCCACCCCGCTTGGTGTCCTCTACAAACTGACTGGAGGTACACTTGATCCCCTCCTCCAGATCACCGATAAAGATGTTAAACAGGACTGCCCAAATACTGAGCCCTGGGGATCACAACTTGTGACTGGCTCCCAGCTGGATGTAACTCCATTCACCAGCACTCTCTGGGTCCAGCCATCCAGCCAGATTTTACCAAGTGGTAGGTGCACCTCTCCAAGCCATGGGCTGCCAGCTTTTCCAAGAGAATGCTGTGGGAGGCAGTAACAAAGGCATTACTGAAGTCCAGGTAGATAACATGCACAGTGTTTCCCTCATGCACTAGGTCTTATAATAGGAGATCAGGCTAGTTGTCCTGCATCTGCCACATGGTAGCACTCAGAATGGTTGCTGGTCAAAGCCCCATTCAGCCTGACCTTGGATACTTCCAAAGATGGGGCATCATTTGCCTTTCTGCAAAGCAGACACTGTAATATGAGATTAAAAATACATTTAAAACCAAGCTTAATCCTGCTGAGTAATGTGACCCTGAATATTTCTGATTCCAAGTAAATTAACCCAGCTTCAGCCTTCCTAAAGCCCATGTTTAATGAAAAAGCTGTGTCAACTTAAAATAACGCTGTGGCTGTTTTCAAGTTAGGGCCCTAGCAGCAGCTGGAAATTAAATTACTAGAGAAGGTTCAGAAAGACTTTCTTCCGATGACATAATATTTTTCTTGCAGAGATTTAAAATCAATGACAATTCAAAAGAAAGTAAGGTAAAATAACTGAGTTTCCCAAACTCTGCAAATTATATGTCACAAAAAGAGGAAAAAATTGACAGTCCCAGCCAGCTGGGATCTTTTCCCAGCCTTCCTATGCTCTTAGTGGAAACTTCATTATAGAGGTATGTCTGATTACATCTCCCCACTAGTGGTGGATTTTCTGGACTTACTCTACCTCTTGGAAGACTTTTTAGTTACACCGTAATGAGTAGTTATATAGTTGTTTAAGAAAGCACTAAAGCACTTGCCTACAGTGTCATTCATAGGTCAGTGATTGCTAATGGGATACAGAGTGGCCCTCCTCCATATCAACAGTACACATCTGTCCCAGGTAGGTAGTGATTATGTGTCATTAAAACTTGATTCTTGTTCACTGCTCTGTCAAAAATGAGGTTTTTGTGTTCAATCCATTTCTTAATGGGCAGGTGTTACAAGCAAATTGGCATTAATTGGTAACATTGTTGGTGACCTCAGCAGAAAACTGAAGGTATGAAATGATTGAGAGCATAAAAGCTGTGATTACAGAGATGATCTCTATTTTAGTGCTTTGGAGGAATGCTGTGAAGATTTTTCAAGAAATTATGTCAAGAGTTTTCAAGCAACAGCAGCTGTTTGTGGAGGAATGCCTTGAAAGTCAGCCAGTCACTACACTGAGTCAGACCAAAGAACCATCCAGCCAAAAAGCTTGTTCCCAGAAGATGCCCTCAAGGGAATGCAAGAACAGAGGAAATATGTACAGTTATTTCTAGGGAATATTTCCTGCACCTCCAGTGACTTCTGACATAGGTGCTTCCTGGAGCAGTTAGTTATATAGTATAACACATTCATTCTCTGGTTTTATTCTACATCTTTTACTTCTGATCAATACCCCTGCTTCTTATGCAAAAATGCCAGGTGAACCACTGTTTCTTAATCCCTTTCTCTGTTATTTAGTTTTTTACATATCTCAGTCATACAATTCCCTCAGCAGTTTCTTTTCCAGACCAATAAATCTTTGTTAAGCTAATTGTTAAAAAACAGTTCTGTTCAACATCTAAATTTCAGGATATAAATTTTGAGTTGTAATCACATGTTCATATCCCATTACAGTGTGGGAAAAGTGAATATTGTTTTTCTTCATGTGCACTGCCATACATTTATCTACTATATTTTCAGCAGTTCTTTTATCTCTCATTGAGAATAATGAGCTTCTTCCACAGCCCTTTCTCTTGGTCTTTTTACTTGCTTCCTCCTCAGTTTCTTATTTGTATCCATGTGTTTTGAAGAAGATATATCAAGGAATCTCAGATTGAATTGTTAATAGATTATAGGTTGAATAGAACAAAATGAGCTGCTGGTCCTATGATAGTATTTTGTTTCTATGCAATGCTCTTACAGGCATACATATTCCATGTTTCATCCTTAAGAAGATGAAGATGAGTAATTCCAACTTTATGCTCTACCATAAACTTGTTAGTAGAGTATGGCTTCATAGAAAATACATATTGGAAACTTAGACTAGCTTGACGCCTTCATACCCTTGCTGTTCTTGGCCATTAATGTTCAGATCATGCAGTAGGGTTTCTGCAGATAGAAGTGGTTTGGAACTGTGGGAAAAAAATAAATTACTCCTTCTAGTGTATTTTTCAAATATCTAATCTTTGAAATTGTCTGGGGAAGACCCATTTGCATTAGGTGTTTACAGCAGTTTTAACAGTTTAGCATTTTGACATGAATATTTCTGTGCTGCAGTTTCATAGCTTTGGGGTTAATAGATTTTTGACCAAGTGATGTTGGCCAATTTTGCCCTTCAATTCATTAAACTAATGAATAGCTGTGATGTACATTTTCTAAAATTCTAGCTTTTACTTGCATTACTTGCATACTTTTTTATGCTGATACCCTTCTGAAGCATTTGATTGAAGTGTAAGGGACTGAAATGGAAACATTAAATTGCCTATGTGACCTACTCTTTTTTTTTTTTTTTTCCTGCTGCCAAATGCTCTTAAATTACCTAGAATATTACAGAATATTTATCAGGTTGTTCAATAACCTGATAAAAGAAGTACAACTAATAGTTCATAAGAAAAAGGTTTTTATGTTTAAATTGTCTAGATGTTTTCTGCATCTTGAGAATTTAGGGGATGGGAACAATAGATGAGGTTGTTGCAGGATTTTTTATGTTCCTTTATTTTCTCATTCTTGGATTCAATGATCATAATCAAGTATTTATATTTGACTGCAATAAGCTACCTTCTGTTTTATTCCCAGACATTTTGGTTTCCAGACAGACAATGTTAGATTATGTTGATCCTTTTCAACTTCAGATTGCATGGGCTTCTGTCAATTATTTTAGTTCATGCAGAATTCCTGTAATATGTGTCAGATTCCTCATTGTGATACTAGTAAATTTATTCTAGATTTTAAAGACACCTTAGCCTTTTGTGTCTAATTTCATAAAACAAAATTAGTCTGTGGACTTGATTATGAAATACTCATATGCAAAAACACCAGGAGATCTCAGTCAAATGAGAACTGTATGGTTCTAGGGGATAGCAAATGCTCTAAATGAAATTCCTGTCCCCAAAATGGTTGCTGTCTAAAACATTCCTTAAGTGTTACCAACTCCAGCAATTTCATTACAAATGTTTCTTTTACTAGGAAATTGTACTTCAGTCATTAAGTCTCAGTCATCCTGTTAGAATGTGAAACTCAGTATTTTGATTTATTTAAAGTAAATAGATCAGCCCTTGTTGACTGTAAGAAGGGGCTTTAGGGGGAAAAAATAATCCTAAATCCTTATGAGCAAGAAAAAGAAATAGACAATTCCCAGAATGCTTTTTATTATGTGTATGTTTTATGGCTTTTGAACACCTGGGAGAACAGAACTGAATTTGGGTCGTTCTGTGGTTTCTGTGCTTTCATAAATACTACTCAGTGCTTATTTACAGCTCATATAAAAATAACTTTCAACTCTGTTTTCTACTGGAAAGTTCTCTGCACAGTGTGGGATAAAAAATTTTGGTTCAGAAACAGCACAAGCACCTAACTTTGACCTAAATATGTATGTCTGTAAATCTTTCTCAGCCAACTTTGTGTAAATTTTACTGGTATCTTTATAAAAGAGTGAAATGCTCAACTCTTACCTTTCTAGTTGAGGCATTTGAAGAAAGGCTTCAAAGATAAAATTTCAAAAGTCATCCATCTATAGTATGATAACACAGGAATTAGAATTTTAAATCTACTCTTGATATAAGAGCCCAATGCACAAATAAATGTTCTAGTGTAGTATTTAATTAGGATATTATTTGTGTCCTTTTCTCTGATGATAGAAGGATGCAGAAGAGTTATACAGAACAAATTAATTTAAACTACAAATGTATACTATGCTGCATTTAGAAAAAAATAATGGCATTTATGACTGAAAATTCTTTCCTTTCTAGTATCAGTTATTAACAAAAATGTACATGTATTTAATGTTAAAGTGGTAGTGAAATTGCATCAAGGGCAAAATATCAGGATGGGTAACATATGGGTTTTCATTTCTCTATCCCATCCTGAGTTTCTTGAATACTTTTATTGTGATGATTATTCACTTCTGAGACAAACAGAGCCGGAGATGCATATTCATGGGTTTTTCACTATATTGTCTTATAAGCTCTCCTACTGTTTCTCATTTATTCTGCACAGGCTCCATCATCACCTTCTTCACCCATAGCTAATGAACCAAAATACGAGAAGCGCTGGCTAGACACCTTATCAGTTCCTCTGTCGATGGCTCGAATCTCGAGGTACAAAACCGGAACAGATAAATTAAGGTTTGTAATCTAAAAGGGGAGGCACTGGGTTAGTTAGCTGTACATAATGTTTTGCTGTGGATTGTTGGCTTTATAAGAATTGAGTGGAGATATGAAATTCTTCTTATTAAAAGCTATGCAGTTCATCTTCTCCTAAGACTAATGGTATTCATGGTGATTACCAAAGATAAGGTAAAGCTCCTACAAATACATTT
>VYZP01026843.1:3246-24878 GCA_013400635.1 Hypocryptadius cinnamomeus
CCCACCCCCCTCTGCATTTGCTTAATCTTGTGGAATTCAAACTATCACTTTCTTTAAACATTCTTTTAGACACAGCCCTAGAAGTGGCACTCAGATTAATTGCATTATTAAGAACATGACTTGTGCAATGCAAATTGCTAAAGCTGCCCCATTTTGCACCAGAGGACTGGAGTGCAAACTGGGACCTGGGGGCTGATTATCTGGGGGTAGAGTCATTCTCCTTCACTTTTTGTTTACAAAACACACAAATGTTTGTGTGCAAAGTGTAAGCCCTCTGTGGGAAATGACAAATGCAAAATAACCACCACCACCTCCCCTCCCATTACTTATACAGCTGGCATTTACCTTGTTCCTGAAAGAGCTAAAAGATGCTTAAGTTTTATCAAAAAGAGATTAAAAGATGTTTTTCCCATCTCAGGGAAGTGCCCTACATGTTTCGCTGACTACTGTCTGATGGAGTAATGCTGCCATAATCATCCCTTGTCCTTTGTGAACAGTGACAGAGGCAAGATTTTCATCTAGCCTTATTAAAATAATAAAAACCCAAGTATAAATAATTTATTCAAACGAGAAGCATTTCTAATCCTTTAAATTCATCTCAATACATACTTCACACTTATCCTCCATCCCTCAACTTCAGTCCAAAAAAAACCCTCCTTTTAAAAAAAAGATTAATTAATTCCTATGCTTTATCTATACTAGCAAGTAACTTAAGACAGTGTGAGGAGATCTTGCACTCTGAGCACTGAACCAGTTGGTGCTGATCACCAAGTGCTCACAGAATAGGATTACAAGGGCTTTACTGGGACTAGCACTGATCCAGTGCTGTGGGCTAACTGCCCCTTATCAGCTTCAGGAGTGCTCCTGGAGAGCATCTTCCTGTTGAATTTAATTTGAAAAAGCCTGGTTTGTGAAGTCTGAAATTACTTCATGACACAAACCAAAAGGTACTAACTGGAGCAGAGACTGATGTAAAAATTAACATAGTGATTTAAACTCACATCTATACACTCACACACTTAAGTCCCTGTTGTGATATCATTATTTTTTGTTGAATGTTCCCCGAGAAAATGTGCAGAGAATGCCCACCTGCATTAGTACAAGAAATTAAACAATCTCATAGCTTTCACCTGTGCTGAGAAGTACAAAGGAGAGGCTGGTCCAAAGGCAGTTACAGCATAGGTGCTGCTTTCACAGCCCCTCACACACTTCACCTGGCTCTCAATCACAGCCCCTCACACACTTCACCTGGCTCTCCACTGCACGATCCATTTCTCACCTTCCAAAGCATAAAATCAGTCCAAGATGAACTTGCAAAAAGCTATTATGTCAAGAGCTCAAACTTCTTTGGAGGTATATTGTTATCAGTCTTTGCATCATAAGCATCAGCTTCCATGCAAGCCTCAGCTTTTAAGGTCTCTACAAAAAGTCATAAACAATCTCAACTTATTTGAGAAAAAAACCTTTTTCTTTCTTTTTTTTTTCTAGAAGGCTAAAACAATAAGCTTACACCTTCAGCTTAAGACTAAAACTACAGAAATAACCTTAGAAGTACTAAGACTGTTATGGGTAAACCTTAAAAAAATTTAGCAAAAGCTTCTCTGTCAACACAGATATATGGCTGACTCATTAAGTGCAAGAAGAAAAAGTCTGATGAAATTACTTTAAAGAAAATAAGATTTAACTTTAAATTTTAATTAAAAATCATAAATTTAAAATTTACTTGGCACAGCACGTAGGAAAAACAAAATACTTGGTTATTCAAGTGTGTTATGCCTCAGCTTCTGGACAAGACAGCTTCTGGTAGCTCAAACCTCTTGTGCTGAAGTGTACCCAAAAATCCATGGTTAATCTACTGCCCCATACTGTGGAATGCCTGGGTGGCACCTGATGCCTGAAATTTTGCATAAATCCACCAGGGAAGATGTTAAGTCATGGAAATGAAAAGTGGAGAAGTAAAGAGAGAAAGCAGAAATCTGTAACACACCTTATAATGTTTGAACAATTGCATCCTCCCCCCATCCTTACTTGAGAGCAATAAGAAGAAATCCCTAGCTCAGACTGGATTTCAATTAGCTGAGTTTGTTTCTCCTTATTTTAGGGCTAGAGGAGACACCTCAGTTTCTGCTCCGGGTGCGAAGTGGAAATGGGTTTTTTTATTAGGAGCTGAAGGCTTGGCTAGAGCTCCCAAGGGCAGTCTGCAGACCACTCACCATTGATTTAATTATTCTCATTTTTCCCTTCCCAGAGCTACTTAAGGTTTGACTTCAATGGCAGCAAACTTGTCTAATAGGAAAAAAATGCTTCCTAATAGGCAGCTACAGTAACCCCCCCCCAACAACTGCACACATCAGTCCTTGTACCCTTCAGGAGAGATATGTTTTGGGGAGGCAAAGCAACCCATTTTACCACACCAGAGACAGGTAACAGCAGTATAAAATCTCTCATTATGAGTGGCACTCCAGATAAGAGCTTTCAGAGATGACAGTGATGAAAGTTTATGGTTGGTAAATCAATACTGCATATGAATAGTAAGAAGTAAAGTAATCAATGGATTACAATTATGTATGTACCCCATCAAGACAGGAACCAGTCATTCAAAGTGGGAGCTAAAATAAAAACCTCTCTCTTGATAAGCTACTGGGATCAACAGTAATCCTTCACAGCTGGACACATGCACCCTACAGCACTTCACAGAGCTCAAAAAATACAGTCTAAGAGCTCATTTACACACTGCTAGTTTAGGAACACTGGGCTGCCTTTCAGCTGATAGATATCTCACAGATTTTACAGCCTCTGAAATAAATCCTTATAATTCAAAGTGTGCCATTAACATTCACAAAAGGTGAAACAGTCTCCTCAAACAAAAGCAAACTATACCCCTGAATAGTTATTCAGAAGCCTCTGCAATAAGTTAATGCAAAGAAACTTCTGTTTACTAACAGCTAGCAATTAAAGCCCCAGAGCACACACCTTGTTTCATTTCAAACCCTTGTAATTTGTATGAAAAAAGTCTCTGGAAGAGGCAGAATAAAAATGAAGTATCTGTTAAAATGTGAGAGAGCTGCACCTAATTACAAACCACAATAAGATTCAGCTGGTGCTTTAAAAATATTTGGTCTTAGTTTCCTAATACTAGAGCTTAGCAGATGCTCAGCCAAGTTTTTCCAACCAATGTCCTAACTATATATCATCTAGTTTTCTAAGGGGAATATCAATGTACTCACTTCCAATTTGTATTTGTTTCTTATGTTCATAGCACAATTAAGAGTTAGACTTTGCTCCCTACCTTTTACACCCACTTTTCACAGGTGCAAAGGGTTTCATTAAACAAGCAGGAGAGAATGAATCCACATAGAGTACTGGGTGTAATATCTGTCATCCAGCATAAAAACAGATAAATCCGAAGTGATTCCTAGTATGCATCATTCAAAATCTCTCTCATCCACTAGTATTCCATAAAACATACCAAAATCTTGATCTCAATCTAGTTTACTAACAATTAAGAGCCAAGGCAAAAGCCAAGCTACATGAAACCAACCAATATGAAATCTAGTGCATTTTACTTTAAAATATTACACATAATTATTGGACGTGCAATAGAATTGCCTTCTTGGAGGCACAACAGTTACCTGTCTGTGGTTTCCAGACAGACAGCAACACATCTAAACACCAGGTAAGTAACAATCCCCTGCCCAAAGGGAGCTAGGTCTGAAACTTGCATAAGTTTTTGTCAGTCTTCTAGCTCAGGCTTAACTCTTTCCAGCTCAGGTACTTTCTACACATCCATCTTGTCACTCTGAGATAGTCCTGGAAAGGATTTACACCTTATCTAGCCCACAAACACAAACCAAGTCTCATAACATATTCAAAAAACGTATGCTCAAAATAAGCAAAAGTGACCCAAAATAGAACAAATAAATAAGCCTTATTTGTTACCTACAGAGAGACATTAACTCCTAAAACACAGAAATCTGACCTGAGAGCTGTCGTTTGAAGGAAGAAAAGCAGGCAGTCCTCCAGCAGACAACCACCTCTCTGGAGCACCCTCAGTGTTCTGCTGCAGCAAGGCCACCTCCACTCCAGGTGCTGCCAATTAATGCCCTGCCCCAGGTGCTGCCAATTAATGCCCCTCCACTCCAGGTGTTGCCAATTAATGCCCTGCCCCGGGTGTTGCCCATTCCCTGCCCCAGGTGTTGCCCATTCCCTGCCCCGAGTGTTGCGCATTCCCCTGCCCCAGGCTCCCTCACAGCTGCCTCTCATTGCTGCTTGATGAGCTCTGCACATGGAGTTCTCTGCCAGCCCCAAATGCCCTCCCTTCCACACCTGTCTATGGCATGGGCAAAGCTGCCAGAAATCCTGTAACAGAACACTGCTGGATTCAAGGTGCAGGCAAAAAGAATTTAACCCTGGGATTGACCCAGCTGCTGCTGCAGTCACTGGTAACTCTCCCAGTTGATTTCAGTGCAACAAGGTCAATTTTCCTGCTGGGGAGCTGCAATATTCCACAGTGTACACAAAGGAGAGTGTCAGGAGAAAATAGGCAGGGTTCTGTCCTATGGTGATAGGAGCAATCAGTCTTTGCACTACCAGACAGACAGTTAAGCCAGAACTGCTGTCAATGCAAAAAATCTCTCAACAGAAGATCTTTCTTTAGCCCAAAGAGCTGAGTAGCTGCAACTTTAAGAGAGGCAGAACTGCAGAAGTTTTGCTACTCACCTTGCTAAAGTTTGATCAAAGCTATTTTTTCCTTCAAGAAGTCATATTCTCCTTAGTCACTGAATCAAAATAATGTACAGAAACAAAATAACCACTCATTTACTTTATAGCAGTCCTATAAAAATTCTGTAAAATATTTCAGGTGGTTTTCCTAAACATCACTTTTTTCCTCAATACTAGGTTTTAAAGATTTAAGATAATGGAAGTTTCACAAAGGGATGGAAACTCAATCTATAAGTATCTGCACAAGATGAAAGTCTTGATAAATTGATGATGTCAAACAAACACAGGCAATTTTTTGCCCTCCACATCTGAAAGCTCAGATTCTCGAATTTGTCTGATTTAATAAACATGATCCATTAGATGATGGAGAAAATGAATCCTGCTACATCAAGTTATATAAAAAATTCATTTGAGATGCTGGATTTCATCTCAAAAACATGGCCCTTTTCCAGGAGGGAGTAGTAAAAAGTAACACTATTTGCTTTAGCACAATAGATACTTCATCTGGGTATGCTGTTTGAGATATGTAGCTAGATTTTATTCTAACTCTCAAAATTGAAACCTATACTGTTCTGTCTTCTTATCTGCACAAACATATCCATAAGCATACATAATTTAGTAATTGTGTCAAGAGATTCTGAAAATATTAAGAAAAAATAATAAATGTTTTATTTAATAAATAATAAATATATGGGTAAAAGTTTGCTTCATGCAGAGGGAGTTTGAGAAAGAAATGATGCACTGGCTGCATCCATCAGCAGTCTAGGGAGACATTAGAAGTTCCAGGTATGAAGGCAGTGTAATTTCTTCTTCACTGTGTAGACATGTATGTAGTCACAGTTCTGTGGCTCAAGAAGTTCTGCATCTTTGAACCAAACAACACAACTAAACCCCTCAGGAGTTATATAACCACTGCTCTCCCCATTTCATAGAAGAAAAATTATATTAAGACTAGAAAAAAAAAAAGAAAAAAAGACATGGCTTCAAAGGCGCCTAACTCCAAAAAATGGGCTAAAGAGGAGCAAAGAGAGGTAGAGTGAGGAAAGGTGTCATGGCAATGAAGAATGAAACGTGGCTCCCAGCTGTAACCCCACTGTAAGTGACTGGACTGACTCCTTTAGAAATGTCTGTTGGGGGTT
This sequence comes from Hypocryptadius cinnamomeus, assembly GCA_013400635.1. Lineage (NCBI taxonomy): Eukaryota > Metazoa > Chordata > Aves > Passeriformes > Zosteropidae > Hypocryptadius > Hypocryptadius cinnamomeus. Next base: position 9,108 of record VYZP01026843.1, read on the forward strand.
CCTTCTCTGTAGGAAAATTATCCATTCTCTGAAGGTACAAGAAAGTCAATTCATTCACATTTGTGAAATGTGCTGGGGCATTTATATTGCAGTGCCACAAAATAATAAGCTTTATAAGAATCTTTGATGCAGTCATGACAATTATGCTGTTTCATCACTGCTATTCAACATTTATTCAAAGTAGGGTATAAATCTCTCATGGTATAATTTTAAAACTCTCTTAGATACTAAAAGCCCACAGTCTAAAACTTTGATCCAACACACATTTAGAACATACATTCTAGAGCTTGCACCAATATCCACAAAAAGAGAATGAAAATATCTCACTTTCCTCCTTTCACTGACCTTTCTCTTTTCTTCACCTGAACTTCAGCAGAATCAGTATCTTGTAAATTCAGAGCCAGTTCTCATAACCACAGATTTCATTGCTCAGACAGCAATAACATCTCAACATAAATCATTCTAATTGTTCACAATAATAAATACTTAAAATGAATTCTTCACAGACACTGTTACTTTTAAAGAACAATTTACGTAAATCATATACAATGGCAAAGAAAAACATATTTAAGACTTGAAGTTGTACTGCTTGCATATCAAGCATCTGGATAGCAACTGGAATATTGCCCACTCTGCCTGATATTCATCAGTATCTGTGCTCCACAGAGATTCCAAGGCAGTGAATACACCCCCTAGATTTGAGGCAGTAAGATGAAAGAGGGAAGTAGAAAGAAGAGGAAAACTACACTTGAAATTGTATGGGTCATATCACTGCATCAAATGCCCTTTACCCCTGCCACACTGATTCTTTCTATACCTGAACAACCTCTTCCTCCTCTCCTAGGGGGTGTTCACAGGAACACTCCTCAGCTCCTGTCATCATCTCCAGGTGACATGGAGAGTGCCCACCATTATCCACCTGAAATGCTTTATACAAGTAGTTTATTGACCACACGTGGTCTGAAACATCCTTAAAGGCAAAGTTTGTATTTTAAAGACTGTCTTCTAATAAGCAGGAGAACCTTAGGTAATTCAAGTTTATTTTGGCACTCACTACATCAACAGTGTAGTGCCCTTAGGGGTCTGAGGACTAAGAACAAAACTAAGAGCTTGGTTACCATGAATGCCACCAAAACCTCTAAATTTGCAGACTGTTTTAAAATGCACCCTCCTTTCTAGCCACAAATAGCAAAGTCCTGATGTGGTTGCCAAGAAACCAGTACTTGCAATTCACAGAGTTCACGTTTGAGAGATATTTGCACTTCACAAACATTTATAAAAGCAAAACTGAAGCAAACCAGAAAATGTGATATAAATTCCTCTTATGATTTCTCAGTATCACCCTGAAACAAAGCACACATCCCAACCTTCCCATCTTGAGATTACTATGCTCTCAAAAAAATGAACTTTGTTCCAACTGCTTCCCTGGAACATGGAATTGCCTCCCCATGCACTGTGCCACACCCAGCCTTGATAGGTTTCACGGACATCTCCTCATGAATTATAGCACGGTCGCTGGGGTCCTCACCAACATCAAGCTCTTGTAACTCACTGTCCCACTTTGTGGTTAACTGCACTAGTTCACTGATTAAATCCAGAGTTAATTATGATTATTGTGCTGTAAAGCACCTTGGGAGACATGACATGAAAAGTACTAAAAAATGCAGTTGAATTTGATTACACTGTATCTTCTCAAACCCATTTATATGTTAAAGACTGTCTTTTATTACATTGACTATTACATCTCATACAAACTCCAGTCTCAATCCAATTTTCCTGTGCCATTTTTAATTATTAATATTGCTGTTTGCAACCAGAGATTTGACAAGGTTAGGCCCTATTTGTGCTAGGCCCTGTACAGACATAAAACAAATGGCATTTCCCAGTAAAGATAATTCACCAGGTGTAAGAGCCAATGAAACACAAGAAAGACAAGATGAAACAACTGCTTGAGGCAAACAAACAGGAAGCCAGAAGGAAACCCATGGGTAAATGACAAACCATGAAACTATTTTAAACAAAATTGTTCACTGCTTTTTAAATTCCCCAAAATATATGTATCCACCAACTTCAGTCATGCAGTGCTGGTTTATTTTACATATTAATTCATTTTAGGGCATTAAGAATAAGTAAAATGAGTAGTCAGAAAAGTTACGGGTAGTTCTGAAAATCCAAATCTAAAGATTTAAGATTTCTGCAATTCACCAGGACACTGCTATGTTTATAGTACTGCAATGAGTGGAATCTCATTGCAACAGAATGCATCTTATATCCTGTGACAGTTTTCTGTTGTTGGGGTTCCATAGATAAATACTTCACAAAAGGACATCCTAAAGTTGCTCCTTGATAGTTCAACTGTTCTGAAGGTACTCTGTAGTTTACTAGGTGATCCTTTGCTGTACTTACTCACTCAAACAGATGTGCTTCATCACTTCACCTTTTCTATTATGTATTTATTTTTCCAGTTTTTAATTTCTTTTCCATTTTTTCCAGTAGTGGTGTCATTGTAGAGGTATGAAAATGAAGAAAACTGTTATTAAGCCAGCAAGGTAAATGCCTGTGAAGAACAAATGGCAAAACTATGAAAAACTTTTCAGGAATGAACAGCAATTCAGAAAGGCTACAAGGCTTCAGAAATTGTGTGATTTACCAAAGTTTTTGCAAGGTGCTTTTCAACACAGTCTTGAAAGGATGGGATCAGATAACCTTCTTCCCTATAAACAAAAATCTTTTCCAAGAGGAGCAGATATCAATAAAGACTGCTGCATATCCAACATTAGATGATGAAACTTCCTTTCCAATACCCATTTGCAAAGAAAGACAGACCAAGACTTGATACAGCAAACCAAGTAGTCTAGCCAGATATTTAGAATCATATCCAAGTACAAATTTACATTTTGCCTTTAGGAAATGTTACTATGTTTAATAGAGAGGAAAAAAAGGGCTAGGAAAAAGTCAGGCTCATGGCACAACTTTGGCCTACTTCAGTTGCGTTGACTCTACCAGTTCTTGTATCCTGAATCCATGCATAACAAACAATTCTTATTTAATAAAAACCCTATTTTTGATGAAAAAGTAGTCCTTCTTCCATTTACATTTGTTTGTCAGCAGCAGCACATTTCCTTTACAAAAAAATCTACTGAATAGAAAGTGGTAATTTTAAAAGCATAGAAAAACATTCTTTCTTATCTGATTAGTCCTGCCCATCTTCATGTATTGAGGTTGTATACTCAGCATTATCCTATTTGTAATCTTCAAACATACAGGGCTCTAGGACCAGCCTCTCTAGATATCAGTGACAGGCAAGATTCTATCCTGCTAAGGAGGGATTATTGTCTTCCTGTTTCAGAAAGCGAGTGGGAATCGTGAAATAAATTAACATTGTCTGTCTCTACAAGTCACTGTGACTCCCCTTGTTTTAATTTCTGCTGTTATTAAGGCTTTCATCTAAAGTGTATCAGCAGAAAGAGCAGAATAGAAACATAAACTGCTACTGGAACAGGCTGATGCTGGCGATGACTGATGACTTGGATTCATCACCTTTTAGTCACTAGACAAAGAAAGGAGGAGGAATGGGGGGAGATTGTACTGTGGTAATTAGAGATCCAGGTTCATTAGTAAAAGCTGTATTTATGCAGTCTAAAAGAGCACTCTGTACCACAAATCAAGAAAATATGCACACATGCAAAACAAGCAAGAAATTTTTCTGTAACTTTATATATAAATTTATGAAGTAGAGTAATAAAGCAAGGAGAGATAACTGTATTACTGATTTAACTACTCAGTAGCTGTGCCAAGAATGAAGTCCGTTTATTAGGTAACTTCTCACACTGGAGTAGCATCCAAATTTCTTTTGTATCATACAATGCATTTTTTTAAATTATCAAGGTCACTCTTTAAACAGACTTTTTCTCCCTCTAGTTGTGCTTGTATCAGACTTTAAAGAATATAAAAGGAAATGTGATTTTATTCAGGAGTTCCTGAAATACTGTCAAATTTGTCACTGTTCACTATAAACCAGACATTTGTCAAAGCGAATCAGCAACTGGCCACTTGCTGGCTAAAGCAAGCTGCTTCTGATCTAACAGCAACGTCCCACAGCACATTCAGAATACACATCAGTGTGTTGTTTACCAACCTAAAAGGAAAATAAGTTATTGCCGTGAGTCACAGAGAGAAGGGAAAAACCACAGAAATGAAGATAAATGTCTGGCGCCCAGAAGAACCGGAAATGATAAACAAAACCCTGACACACAGAGAAGGCAGGAATCCAGTGCCAGGAAAAGACAAATACTGCTATAGATTCAGATGTCTTTCTCTGATAACAACCACAAGGATTAGTGTTTGCTGCCAGCTAAATCACAAAGAAAAATCTTCTACTGTCCTGTACTTCAGCCTGGATTATTAGATTGTATTGAACTGTATAATTAGGCTACCACCAAATTAAGTACGGCAAAAGTTCAACTGTACTTCATACAAATATAAATATGCTAAATTAAAGGGGTTTCTCAGTGAAAATCAATAGTGATATAATCATGCATCTTTTAACATTGAAGATGACATGTTTCCTTTCCATTAAAAAACTGTAGATTTGCCATGATTAAAGAATCGAATTTAAAAATAGGAACATTTCAGAGCCAGGGAAGAAGGAGCAGCTCAGCACTGGTTCTAGCAGACAGAAACTCATCACCAAGAAAATGAACTGAGGAAGGAGGGTGTTTCCAGCATACCAACTAAAAAGCATAATCAGGAAGAGGATTAAAAGCATGCTTCTTCTGAATGATTCATGAAACATAATTTTTGCTCTTGCCCGGGTAATTAGAAGGCTTTCAACTCCAGTTCAGAGATCTGGTTTGGGGCATTTTTTATTCTCAAAACTATTCAGCTAAAAGAGTTTTTTTTCCTTTCAAATGTTGACATCAAGGCAAGAGATGTAGAAATGTAAAATATGCTTTTTATCAATTAATAAGAGTCCAAGATTTTAAGTTCCCCAATACCAGTCAAGGGACAAGAATAATCCAGATCACTTCAGGGGGAATTTCTGAGGAAGCATCCTAAACTACAACTCCATTATACTCTTGGTTGGGAAAGAAACATATGAAAAAGGCAAACAATATGTAATTTTAAAGAATAGCCATAGGGCAAAGCATATCGCATTCACTCACAAGCTTTTTTTTTTAGTCTGACTTTAGTTATTAAAAATAAAAAAGCAAACAAAGCACGATCAAAACTTTACTGCTGACTCTGCTTAATTACACACCTACTTGGAAATTCATGGCAACTCTCAGCACAGAAGTCTGATCTAAGTGCCTATGCTGGCAGACTTGACAAACAGGTTTATGAGACAGAACTGTTATTTTTGTGCTCTGTGATGGGCTAATTTCTTAATTTTCATGTTGCATTATGTGTTAATGAACGTCTTACATAGGATAATGCACAAAAATTCTAATATAAGATGAGGAGCTTTCGGATGTAACATTGTCACTGGAACTCAGAAAAACAGAAAGCTAATAACAAAATGAACGACACAGATCTGTTGATGAAGCATGAAAAAGCTTCCTGAATGAATTAACTCAGTCTCTTGGGAGAGCAAGAAAATACTTCTTCATACATCAGAGGGTCTGTCTTATTTTTAACTCTTCTCCAAGTTCTTTATTTTATTAAGTGTCTGTTGCTAGAGATGGTGTAAGTCTTTTGTTCACAAGGTATCCACTAGTGGTTCCTTTCCAATTTCAGACTAACATTTTTTAATTCTATAAGTCTGGTTTTAAGAAGTTCCCTCATTCATTGGTGTTACCAAGTAACAAGTAAATAAGTATTTAAATTGCTAAATAGCTCTAAAACATAGCTAAACTTTTCACAAAGGTTTTATGTTTTGTAAAGCATGCACTGCTTTATTTTGCACAGATTGCTGAGCAACAGTCACAGCTTAACCCTTTTACATGGTCTGGACTAAAAAATGACAAGAATATGAAATATCCTATATTTTCATGAATCAAGTCAGACATACAGACACAGATCATCTTTCCATCACTTCTGCAGCATTTTGGATTCCAGAAAGATTATCCATAACAACATGTAAGGGGAAGAAAAATTTGTCCATTCTCTAATCCTTTAAAATAATTGTTTACTCTGTTCTAAAACAAGGTGGTCTGCAAATCTTGTTTCCTGGAGCCTTTGGCAAACTGAGGTTAGGAGAGAAGGGTTCAAAATAAGTTCCAGTTTTACGTTATTTCAAGTCAGAGAGGCACTACATGTTGCATAACTTTAATTCCTGGATCCAGAGTACCCCTTTATTAACACTTTGCTCCTCGGAATTTGTGTATCTCTGTGTGTGTGTGTGTGTGTGTGTGTGTCTGAGCACACACAGAGCCTTCTGGCCAGCTGGGTTACATGGAGGTTACTAACCACTCTCTCAAAACTTTTATGGCTTCTGTTATGGTAGCAGAAGAAACAGATAATTTTAGGCAACAAAGTTTAACAATCAAGATTTAATGAAAGGTAGAAAACTCATCAATACATTTATTTGACAGTACTATTCTTGACCTCAGCAAAATCACATCAGTGACAGGCATAATGCACACTTTCTCTAGAAATCAGTAACTGAGACTGTTTTTAAAGTAATAATAACAAACTTATTTTTCTGTTTCGAAACAACAAACAGGGGAAGTATCAAGCTTTCATCCTTCCCTGCTGTCTCCCAGAGCTGCATTTCTAGATATGACAGAATGTAGCCACTGCAAGATATTCACTCCCTATTTAACAGCAGTCAGAGCTGTTTCAGCCTGCAAGGCCTAAGTGGTCTAGGGTACTTAGAGGTGTATTTTTATGACTGCCTTCCCCCTGGCTCTGGGCACTGAACAGACAGGAATTGTGGTGCTGTCCAGGGCAAGGAAGCATTGCCTTCAGTTTACAGCAGGAGAACTGCAGGGCCCAGAGAATAAGTGTCCTGACCAATGTTGCACTGATCCAGGTATCTGTGGCAGAACTGGGAGATTCTGGTTGAACCATCAAATTCATTAACTTAAAAAATTAAGGAGACAATGCAAAATGTTTTCTGACTCCACAAAATGTGGTAGGTTTACACACTAGGGGATGTTTACACAACACACTGCAGTGCAGTGGGTAACCCTAAAACTACCCTTGCATTTTTAGACTGGGAATATGAAACCACCTTCCCATACAGCTCTGTACACTTGGATATAACCTACAGAGATGAGAGGTAGAGCAGTCTGGACTGCACTGAAATTCATTGTACCATGGAAATTGCTCTCAGTGTCTCACACAATTTGTTTGAACCCAACCAAGCAGGTTCTACTGCAATCTCAAATAAACTTGGGGGTAGTCTTCCAGCCTGGGACACATGAAGCCAAATTGCTGCTTTCTGCTCAGTATCACACATCTTCCTGCACCTTAGGAAAGACAGAGTCCACCTTGTGTTTCAGTTCCCCAGCTTTAAAATAAGGATACATTTGCTAAGGATAAGATTTTTCTGCCTCAGAGGCAAATTGAAATACATCATAAAAGTTCAGGGAGCATTGTGAGCATCCCAGAGAAATACTACTTTGTTTTTTCCACAAATTTCTCCAACTCATTTTCCTCGGTGAAAGACAACTTACCACTGCACATTAAATCTTTACATTTACTGTTATTAATCTTCTGCATTCTAAATGTAAATATATTCAATTAAACTTAAGTTGCATCTCTCTTTGTGAATAATCTCTCATTTATTTTTCATATAAACAAACTTGAAATTCTTCTTTCCCTCAAGTTACTTATTTGTAGGTTACACTGGCATATGATACTACTTCCTCGTTACAAAGTTAGCCATGCTGACAAAATTGCCAGCAACATTCTGGGTAAAACAAATCCCAAAAAGCAAACCAAAAGAAAATATAGTATGTTTTATAGGGGAAAAAAAAAAGAAGGGTAGAACGACTGTCCTGTAATAAGTACAGTTCTAATTCATAGTTGCACTGAAGTGATACCCTTGATAAATAACTGAGATCCCTCAGCCTGTGGCCTTCCTCAAGTAAGGTCTCAACATTTACTTGCCCTGTCTGATGTGACAGAGCACTGATTAGCTCTCTTTGCTTTCTATGAACTACAGGGGAGTGTGCCACCCTTCCTTTCCAAAGACTTCCTTTGAATTACCCTCTGGAGATCCATTTCTCTCCCCCAGTACTCACAGGAATGTCTACACTGTTCCTTTCTGCTCAAAAAATTATAACCTCCACTGATGTGTCTCTTCTGCGTCACTGCATTCATTATGCAGCACAGCTCCAAATTCCAAGACAACAGGATGCTGATCCAGGCAACTTTTGGAAAATAGTCTGTCTCTTCTAGCCCTTATAATAAAGCCATCAAGGAGGACAAAGAGATAGATATTGGAAAACAAATCCTGAAAGGCGCCTCTGTTATCACAGCCATTGAAATATATATAGGGCACAATTAATAAATCAATCAATAAATGAAGTAAATAAAGAAGCTCAATATGGCAGACAAGAACCAAAGAATGTCCTTTTCAAATCTGTACCCTCTGGACTTTACCAGGTTCCAGGGGGATAAAAGCCTTAATATTTATAAATATTCATAAAGCCTTTATGGTACATCCTTAGAAATGCTCTTCATTTAAGCATTTAATGATAAGAAAGGCACAAGCAGGAAGAATTTGATTCTGGTATATTTAAATGAACACACAATTAAGGACTGTATAAAAACTGCAAGGAGTGAAGATTCTGTCATTTTTCATTATTTAACTTTTTTATATTCTTTCATTCCTTATTATTGCATTGAGGTGAATATTTCCCGCTCTGCAGCAAATCCTCACCCTTGGGATTACATATGTGCACAATAAATATAGGATTATCTTCACCTACAGGAAATGAGGAGATAATCTTTGTGCTGCACACTCCATAAATGACATTTTATTGTTAATACAGTCTTTTTTTCCCATTGAGGCATGGAGAAAATGACAGCAATTACTGTCCTTTCTTAATTCTTTTTCCTAGTTATGGTCAATTTTTGTAAAAAACAAATGAAGTTGCAGCCTAATCTGGTGGAAAGATCTCTGCAGCCAGAAGAGCTCTGTAACATCTCTCATGCTTGTTCTGGGGGAGCTTCAAACTCCTGGCAGGAATTATTTTTGAAGTTGATGAGCACAGGAGCCAAATAACCTGATCAGGTTTGCCTGGCTGAGTCAATCCACATGCACTAACTACTAGTGATTGCATTATACTGAACCTACACAGCATCTTTGGGGGGATTCCTAATCCTCAGAGAAGACAAATAGCATGGTAGGACCATTTGAAAAATGGCCAGACAATATTGATTTAACCAATGAACATCTGCAATGTGAACTTCTCTGTTTTCATAGACAGGTTGTAATATTTATTAATTTGGGCAAAACATAACCAAAGCAAAACCAAAATGCACTCCTGTCCTAGAGCCCTGTGAGGAAGGCAAATATAAAGAGTGATTCAACTCTGTGATTCAAATCTCTCCTCTTTGATCTATGCTGAGAAATGAGCACATCACCCTCTAAAACTCACATGGACTGTGAAATCTGCAGCCTTTAAAATACTCAAAATTTAATTTGACAAGGTCTTGAGCAACCTTATCTTCACTGGCCCTGCTCTGAGTAAGGGCATTGACAACAGAATCTCCAGAAATTCCTTCAAGACTAAATTATCTTTTGATTCCTTTTACAAGTCTTAGAATTAACTCTTCACTTGGTTGTCTCATCTTAACCAAAGCATTTCACTTTAAGTTACCACTTGAAAATGCAACCACAGGCCTTATTATTCAAGGTTTCTTTTCCTACGTCTCTATTTCCATTTCTTTTAAAATAACAAAGTGACCAGGGCTGAAGTGTTTCAAATTACCACTACTCACTATTACCAAGAGAAAGCAATTTCTTAGGGCTAATTTAATGCACTTCTGAATCCTGTAATTTATTTTGATTCTGTGTTCTCTCTTCCTTTCCAGGCTCTCTGCCAAGGAAGTTAAAGAGGGTCTTTCTGGCTAGATTTCCAATATTCTTCACAGTTTTTTGTTTTGTTTGGGGTTTTTTTGGGGGGTGGGGGGAGGGTTGAAGTCTACAAACATAGGTGGATTCACGGCACAGTGCCAAGCTGCAGTCATTAAGGGAGGATTAAGCCATGTGAAGCTGGTATTAAAGTAGAGAAAGCAGAGAAAATAAACACCTCTTACTGTGGCAAAGTATACTTTGAGAACAAGGATGTCGACATCTTCTTCTAAGGCAGACACAGGGAACAATATTTCCTAAGAAAAAAATATTTCTTTCTTCAAGAGTGATCTTGTAAAGAGAGATCTTCAAATGCTCAAGAGGAGACACAGTTTTATCTTCATGGCTGCAACCTTGTACTAGACAAGATGCAAGGTATACATTTTAGGTCATTTTGAAAGAATGGGCAGAATGGGATCTCAGCCCAAAAACAGGGCCATTATGAATTAAAGTAACTTCCTTATCATCATCATCATCTGTAGAGCACTGAACACTGCAGCCTGGTCCCTGAGAGCATGTGGGCTCTGGAGCCAAGGCTGCCTGTCTCCAGAGGGTCCCCACCACAGCATCATGGGCTGGGCATCAGCAGCTGCCTGCCCACTCTGTAAAGTGCCAAGCAGGCACGGACAGACACACAGACACAGCAAGGGCACCGCTCAAACCTCATTTTCCATGTCTAAGGTTATCCTGGAGCACACATCATCTACAGCCAAGCAATGATCCATAAAGGGAGGGCAAGACCAAAGCCTACAGCTACCTCCTGATGGCCTTTGTAGGTGTGCCAGCTAGGGAGGGATGCAAACCTCCATGCAAAAAGACAAATGCTTTCACTCTGAGCAGCAAGATGACATCTGATATTCTTTGTCTACGACTGCATGTCTTTTAGTCTGTTTGCTGGCCAGAGAAACTCTTCAGAGACAGTCACTGTCCATCACAGAAAGCTTATTAACATACAAAATTCAATTACATGCCATTGGCCCACAGAAAATTTACAGGTGCTCCATTCAACCTCCACAGGAGGAGCTACAGAAAGAGTGGGATCATAATTTTTTAAATTGGGTTCAAGTTTTCTTTCCTAATACTGTATTAAAGATGGCAGTTTTTCAGTAAAAAAACCAAACAAACAAACAAACAAACAAAAACCAGAAAAAAAAGATACAAAAGAACAGAGAATTTCAACATTAATTATCTGACCTCACTTGTCACAGTATCAGAGGCTGGGATACTAAGCTCTCTGAAAATGCTGATTCTCAGTAATGTGCCTTAAAGGGGAACGTGAGCTGTCACANGCTGTTAAAAAAGAATGATCACTTTAAAAAGTGAATTCTCAGTAGCATCCTGCATTGTCAAACACTGTTCTTTCAGTCCTTGATATTGATTGGTATTCCACTTGAAGGAGGAGATAATGAAGTAGATTATTTTTTCTGCAGTGCACCTGACACAATCAGAAAAGCTGACATAGAGTATTTTCCTACCTTCCAATTTGTCTGCCACACCTATTTTCTTTTCTTTGAAGGCCATGGGGGAGAATGAATGGGAATTAAATTAAGACATAAGAAAATAACTGAGAGTGAGGTGCATTTCAATTCTACACAAGACACAGGAGGGATGAATAGGATAAAGCAAAATTCAGATGTCGTACCCTCTGCTAACTATGAACATACAGAGTTAGTTACATGGTTTTCTAAGGTTTGCTAGCCAGTAAATGCTAATATAGTAATGCAGATGTTCCACCAAAATAACATCTTTCTCACTTTAGAGGTATTTTTCTTCCGACTACATATGCACACACAAAATCTCAGCCTGTTCATGTATCAAAGACGCCAGAATAAGCATGTAAGTAACTGTGACTGTTAATTTAGTCACAGAACAAAGAGCAGACAACAACCATATGCACTTCCTCAGCTGGAAAGCACCTGGGGCTGGATGACAAGGAGAACCTTTGGTGAGCTGCAGGACCACACAGCCTTGAAGGGGTTCAGCCTATGAATTCTTCTTTTATGTTCCTATTTGTGTAGCTGCTGTCAAGCCAAGTGCTATTACATGGCCATGCACTCCTGGCTTCCCAAAACACTTGTGTATTTGGCCAGCTGCAGAGTAAAACAAGCAGCTTTGGCACCTGGAACAAGAGCCCACCATATTCCCAGTCCATTCTCCCTTGCAGCAGGGCACCAGGAGTGAGATGAGCACAGCAGGAATCTTGCAGGAGCACAGGTGCACTGAGAGAAACAAACAAAAGAACACACTGGTGTGGAGAGCATAAACCAGGAATGTGGCAGACAGAAAACGCAAAGGATTAAAATGCATCATAGTCAGCAAAACAGTCGGGGGAACATTTCACTTCTTTGTATCTTTAAGCCTTCCTAATGAGCCGAACTCTGGGCTTACTTGACCTCAACCCTGCAGCAGAGGAGAAATTTGTTTGCTAGTGACTGTAGCTGCTTGACTGCCAAAAAGAAACAAGACAAGACTCCTTGGGAAAGGGAACAGAATCCCTGCTTCCCAGCACACATTTAGGAGAACACAAACCAGAAATATAAAAATATATTTGCATTTATTTCTTGACTCGTTTACATGTCTTTTGATGAATTCACAGAGCCACTATAATCCTGTGTTGGCTCTGGAATCCAGCATTTTTTATCTGAATAACAAATTACTAAATACTAATTAGCTGGTCATAGTCTTTGAGTCAGCCATGATGAGAACAGCCCTCCTATCACAGGCCTTGCTTTGCCACATTAGCACAACTACCTGCTGTATACTCTCCATTTTCAAATTTGCTACTATTTGTGCAGTTCTAGGGATTACCCAATGTTCTCCCACACTTGGGATGTTTGAGTTTCAAATAGAGAAGATAACCTTTCCTTAGAATTCCCTTGAGCATTTAAAAGCACTCTCCTGGCACTCTTACAAGGTAAGTCTTATTTAAGTGTATTTTTAGGCTGCTAGATGTACAAAAGACACCTTTACTTGGTAGGTACTCTGCTTCTAAACACACTGTTTGATGCATTCTGTGACATACCAGCTTTTCAAACCTGCACATGACACTTGTGTTTACCAGTATTTGAAGAAGCAATCCACGAGAACAAAAGCCTGCCCTGAGAGTAGCTGCTTTCTGGTACTAGGAAACGAGTGAGAAGAACATTTGTGTTTCAAGGTTTAGCATAAAAACAGTCCTTGAGCCTGAACTAAAGTGTACAATGCTATTCCCATGTTAGTGTGGTGCTCAGCCCTGATTCTTTTCTTCTCACAGCAGTCTCACACAGATTCCACCAAATCAGCAATTCTGCAAGGGGCTGGGCAGCCCCTTCCAGGCAAGGCTTGCAGGGCTTGAGAAAGACAGTGAGCATTTTCCCTTCCAGAGGTCACCTCAAGTCTCATCCATGTTTCACATGATATATAATGACTATGAGGTAAAAGCCAAGAATATCCAATCTGAGCAGGAGTTTTGCCATGTCCAAGAACCCTCCATGATTCCTCTCCCCACCCTCTACTCACAACTCAGCTTTTCTCCTGGGCTGCTCTGACCTTCATCCCTTCTGGGGAAGTTGAATTTCAGAAGATTTTATTTTGTTTTGGGATTTTTTAAAGTGAACTCTGATATTGTTGAGAATTGATATAATAATCCCTTTTACCAATGACTGGCCAATTAACAATAGCTAACAAGACATTTTATTCAGAAGATGGATTTCTTCTTCTCCCTATAAAAAACTCAAGGTTTTTTTTTTATCTTTTTACAAAATAACTCTCAAAATCATGTGCTAAGGACAGGGCAAAAGCATAAACGGGTTTGTATTTACCTGACATTCCAAATAAATCTCAACATACTGGAGCTGCTTAGCTATAAATAACCAACTCCTGCAAACCTTTTTTTCTTCTGTTATCTTCATACAATGCCCAATTGTCTTTTCCAATCTAAAGAAATTTATCATCCCTTTTTTCCAGTTTTGCCATCAATTCCTTCACTACCTTTGCCCACAGTACCCACTGCATAGTCTGCAAGTATGTGAGGTACACATCACCAACCATTGAACAGCCAGTGTTTGCTCCAGAGTAAGTCAAATCACATCCCTTTCAGGTCATTTTACTTGTCAATTATCTTGCAAAATTGCACTTGCATTTTTATTCCTTCTAAAAAGCATTCACATTGTGAAGTACTGCATTAATTACACATCAGGCTATGTTGAATTACTCATGTGGCTGGAATCACATTTGTGTTGTGTTATAATGTTTCAAAAGTGATCATGCTGTGTTAAGCTGTACTCTAAAACAAAATCACATTTCTGAGAAATGTGAAATAATTTTTAATAAAAAGAATTTTCTCAGAAATATGACTATGTTCTAGATTAACTTTCAGGTACATTAGAAGCACACAGGAAAAGCATGGAAAAGAAAAATAAATTGAATTTAAATATTCCCTTTTTAAAAAAAAATCATTCTGTAATATATAAGAATATTTCACAGAATTCACACTTTACATTTTAAATGCCTACTAAAATATTCCATTATGGCTGTAGTGNTTGATTTAATTTGGAATACCATGGTCTCCTAACCCAGCAAGTGCCCTGGCCAAAGAACAGTTAAATATGCAACCTGAAATAGCCTGACCTCAAATCCCACATTCAGTAAAACAGCAAAGCAATCCTAAGTGCCACTGATGGTTAGACAGAACTAGCAGGCTAAATATCAGTCTCCTTCTAAAGAAATTATGTTATGGGCCTGGGAATCTATTTCTGATGGTACCATTTCAACAGATTGGCTCTTTCAGATCTAAAGGAATTCTTTCACTCATGATTTTAAGGGGCTATAGAACCACTTGAGCTGCTTGAACAGAAAACATACATTTCCCTGCTTCCCAGCAAAGTGTGAACTTCTGTAGGAAACCACCTCTTCTGCCTTTTCAGAAAAAATAAGAGCAAAAAGAATTTCTTAAAAAGGAATAAAGTATCTTTGGAAGCAGGAACATAAGTTAGTACCTGACAGTATTTGACAGTTAAGAAAACAGAAGGCCAAACCCACCTCTTTGTACTGAAGCATCAGTGCTAAGGGGCATGAATGATCTGTTTTCAGAGTAGTGAATACTTAATATCTGCGCTTATCCTCCATCTTCTTTCCTAATTTGGCTTTGGTCAATACCACCCTTCAATAAAGGCATGAAAACTGGTATGAAGGACACTGAGCATTGCTACCATTACTACTAAGAATCTACTAATCTATTAAACCTAATCTATTAAAACTGGAACACTACCAGGTGTCACCAACAGATCCAAAAGTGAGAGATCATCATGAAGACACAGCCATAGGCCTTTAGCCTGTGCTAGCACATTAATAAGTTAGAAGAGGCTTATACTCTCCATCCCAAGCACTTCTGCAATTTTGTTCTTTAGGAGGAAAGTCTTCACCAGCTACAAGCCAGAGAGAGGCANAGATCACATCCCAGAATCACAATTGCTCCTCATGTCCCACATGACAAATTCTGTATTCCTTCTCTTTTGGCAGAAGTTGGTTTCACAACATCCCTATTTCTCTCGAGGTATATTGGGAGCTTGAAAGGAAAGCCAGAAATAGTGGTGTTCCTCCTTGGCAGTTAGCCTCATCTGAAAAAAGTAGTAAACTACATTCAAATCAGCAAGACATTTAACACATATCACAGTATATAGTTTTTAAATCAGATATCCTGTTATTTCAAGGGTGAACCAAGCCTTCCTACCAGAATGGAGAAATCTACCCCCAGGGACACAGCC
>VYZP01026856.1:551-14878 GCA_013400635.1 Hypocryptadius cinnamomeus
GCTTCCAAGCTTTCAAAATAATACTTGCAGCAACTGCATAAATTCATTAATAGCAGGTGTTTCTGTAGTTATGTTAAATTCTTGGTGTCCTTTATTAACTTCAGAATAACAACACTGTCAGTCATTCTAGGATATTTTCTTTGTAAATCATATCCAGCTATAAACTAATATGTCCTGATAATTACACCACTTCCCTGAAAAATCTTAGAGCTTTATCTCCATGAAAAATGAGACATTACATTCCAGTAATTAGACACATCTCTTTGCTTTTCTGAGTTCTAACATAGCTGATGTGTGACTCAGAAAACAGACACATGATTTGGTTTTGAAGTCATCAATTTCTCTAGCACATGAACAATAGTATTTCAGCCCTCTCCTACGCTGCTAAGAAAATTTCTGCCAGTTAGGGCAAGTAGTATGATATGAACCTCCTTTCCCCTATATTTTTCAGAGCTGCAGGTACTTGTTTTACTTTGCCATTAGCAAGTTTCACTTCAGAAACTGTAGCTATTGATTCAGTTTCTATTAGCAATATATGAGCCTGGCTGGCACAAGAGGTGCTTAGATCCATTGTGTAGTAAGAGTTGAGATTCTTGGGCTGATGTGACCTCAAAGAAGCAAGATAGATAGATCTGAACCTTTTGCACCACAGCAGTTCATTCCTCACACCACAAGCTGCATAGTCAGCATGATACCACAGAGAATATTACCTTTCCATCAGAATCCCAGTATTTGTCTTGTGGTGTATCCTCTCAGACACAGCTGCTGCATTTCACTTTACTTGTCTCCCTGGCACTTTGTTCTTCCAAAAGCAAATTCAGATTCCTTCTGATCTTGCTGACAGATGGGGTGTTCCATTTTCTAGTATTATCAAGCATATAATCTCAGTGGTAAAATTTCTCATTGATTTAAATGCACTTCAGTTTCTGTTGGAATGTCTCCCTGATTTTCAGAATTCCAGGTGTCCTGTTACAGATGGGAAATTTTCCTGAGAAGGTTTTTTTAACTGCTCATGAAAATTGTAAGCTAAAGTTTGAGATTCTGGAGTAAAGCCTATCAAAGTGGGAAAAATCCCCAAAGTACCATGAACATTTGGAAGGCTCTAAATCTGACCTATTAAAGTAGACAAGCCAGATATGTTTTTTCATTTCAGTGATGAAATGAAATTAACTATTTATATTTGAGCTCAGAAATCTCAGATGGGGTAAACAAAGTTCTTCCATCAGATCTTCATAGTTCATATTCTCCTTTTGGAGGACCCATATGGATTTACAACAGAACAACTAAGATTCTAATGCATGATTGAAAATGTATATGTATAAAAATACCAGAAGAAACAATACAATCAGAAGAATGACTTTAATTGTTAACCAAGGACACAGCGGTTTTTAACTAAAATCTGAAAAGTGGTATTTGCATCAGGGCAAGAAAGCTGTTGCTCTGATAAGGCCACAGTAGAGATGACTTCTCAGCAGAAAGTTTGTGCTCTAATAGCAGGAGAAAGGCAACAAGATACAAGTCTGTGTGCCATTTCTTCCCCTACCTTTTATCCCAAGAGGAATTTGGTCAAAGATTTGTGGAGAATGAAGCAAAAACATGTCTTGAGGTAAAAGGTCATGATACGTAGTGCTGCTCCAGCTGTGTATGAAATAACCTTGGGTGATGATGCTTCTAGACTTACTCCTTGGGGCAAACAACCAGTATTTAATAAGCCTGTCTTTATGAGGAATTTTTGCTTCTTACTAGCTTATAGTCCCCTGAAATCAAACACGGTGTCCACACCATCATATTTAAAAATCAGTAGTACTTTAATTGAGGGAAAAAACCCCATAGAAACCTTTGTAGTCAGAATAGTAAAATCATGTCCAGATCAAAATTAATTCTCATAGGTAAACATCTCCTGATTTTATATGGATCTGAAATTTGGGCCAGAATTTTGTTTATCAACTAATTATTTTACTGAAGGTTCTTTAAACTTGTTTGCTCTTTTTATCTCTGTGGACATGATTGCTTGTGTAGTCACCATAGGTCAGTGAGTGGCTTGTGGGGAAGGTGTTTAGTGGGCATTTTGTGCAGAAAAAGTGTCCCATTTTCTCTTCCAAAAGTGAAGTGATGATTTTGTCTGCAAGACTGGATGCTCAGTTTCAACAACATTTCTTTAAGGAATAAGTANATTATTTTACTGAAGGTTCTTTAAACTTGTTTGCTCTTTTTATCTCTGTGGACATGATTGCTTGTGTAGTCACCATAGGTCAGTGAGTGGCTTGTGGGGAAGGTGTTTAGTGGGCATTTTGTGCAGAAAAAGTGTCCCATTTTCTCTTCCAAAAGTGAAGTGATGATTTTGTCTGCAAGACTGGATGCTCAGTTTCAACAACATTTCTTTAAGGAATAAGTAGGCATTCAGTTGAGTGTCTTTTAATGTTGTTAATCCAGTTAAGTGCTTGTGCAAAGGAGCCTGACAATAATGGCTAACCCATCTGAAAGCCACCCATAATTGTCAGGATCTGGCAAAAGGCTGCCTCAAACACACTGGCTCATACCCTGCAGCTGACATGTCTTCTTCCCTTAAAGCTCTCTTTCTGCACATCTTTCTGTCTTATTTTGTCATGTCAAGTAATGTCATAGCTGTGACAATCTTGTTTCCAAAGTCTTTAGCACTTATTCCTGACCAGTTTATCTCAGAGAAACTCTTTTCTTCCCTTTCAGTGATTTGTAAACTGCAGCTGGTGTCTTCATAAGATGGTTTTTCACAGTATTTAAGTTTTAAATTATGTTATTATGGCCATAAGCTACAAGACAAAGGATCATGTACTGGGAATGATTTTCTGACATGAAAATCAGTTTTGGCATAATTCAAATATTCTGAAGAAAAAGATGAATAAAAAAATTTGTTCTGGGTCTGCTCATCATCAAATATATTTATTACTGTAATGTAAAAGTAAATGAAGTAATTATTTTAATGTGTAAATGTATATTATATTGTGAAATATTTTAACTTTATTCAGTGGGCCTAAATTGAATAATTTCAACAGAACTTTGAACTGCACTTTTTATTTCCTTTTGACTGTGGTGTTTCATTGGACCCATTACTGCTAGAAATTATACATGCTGTATAAATGTATACATGGGCCCTTTAAATAAACTTGTTTATTTAACACACCTGGTTGCAGCTGAGTAATTGGTAATAAACTCTGCAGTTCACACCCTGCTCCTCTGGTTTGGTCAGACCAATGTAACTGTCCAAGAGATGGCGCTGGTCAAGGTGGGACTGTGTAACAAGCCTCTGGAGAAAGGTTTTCTGACTCATGGTTTTGGCTGTAAGTACGTAACATCTACTCAAGCTCTATGCCACAGTACTGGTGACTTGGCAACCACTTCTATATTGCAAATTTGCTTCTAGCCTAACTACTTAAAATGTTGTATTATGTAAATGCTTTTGCTTCTATCAAAATTTTTGGATGGGTATGTAAAATGTAGACAGCTGCATATTAAAAAGGCTCTGTTGTGAGCTAGTTGGAATGGACTGCTGTTTTACAGAAGTGCATGTTTGCTGCGCAAAACTGAAAGAGAAACTGGACATTGAAAAAAGGAGCCTTGCTAGACTTCTCAGCTCCTGTGATTACCGGGCAAGGTATCCAAACCAAAATATCCCATGTCAGGATTGTATTAATAAATTAAAGTATCTACAGTGCAGGCTTCCATACCTGAGCTAGTAACATAAATGTTTATAAAAGTGTGATCTGACCTGCATGTGGAGCTTAGAATTTATTATTAAACTGAAGGCTGTTGGCAAACTCTTTGATCAGATCAGTCAGAGTGTAAACTCTAATGAGTGTGTATGGACAAGATTTCCAGTGATCATGATGTGGCTGCAGACAACATACAGAGATGTCAACATGTGTTTAAAACACTTACCTAAGTTCCTTTGCTTCTTTGCTTCTTCTTTATGCCAGAGCATAACATCCAGTGCTGAATAGATCCTTCAAAATTTTCCGGAATTTTACTGCTTGTATTCATCAGAGGATTTCAAACAAATTTGCAGGCACATACTATGGCTAGAAGTATTACCAATGCCATATGACTGAGAGTAGTGGTGGTAAAATCCTCAAGAGGTTAACATTATTTACACTGTTGCAGTTATTGGAAATGCACACCTAAGCAGAAAGCAAAAGACTTAAACAGCTCAGATAACTGTGTGTGAGTCAGAGTCTGTGACCGTCACATAGCCTGTCCTTGCCAGCTGTAATGAGACATTGTAAAGGGACCACAAGGCTGAAAATTGCTAGGGTCAAATTCAACACAGCCTCCTTCAGGCAATCCTTCCCACAGTTGCTTTTGCTCCTGCTGTTTTTAGTGCAGATGTGCAATTTGTTGGAGCCTCATAGGTGTTTGAGGCAGTAGGTGCATCTTGCAGTTGGTCTTTCTTGCACATGAGTATATTTGGCATTTGCATGCTGCACTATATCAACTTTGCTTTTCTTGGTATGTACTATGCAAAAAATCATCAGCTCTAACAGATCAGAGAGAGTAAACAATTTCCTCAAAGGCACAAAATAAAGTGGTGACAGAGCTGAAAAAAGGACTGAATATCCAGGCCCTCTGATCCCTTTGCAATAAATTTTTGACAGTATTCTTTTCTGAAACTGTTCCAGTGCCACAGTTTTTAGGAGAGGACTGAAAGAAGTCCAATTAAAAAATAAAGACAATCAGCTCTTTATGATTTCTTGCAGGAAAGCTTAATGACATATCTCGAATTTTCACATTTGTGAAGCTGAAACTGGTTAGTTTTTCTCCATATAAAACAAGATATCAAGAGCTTGACAGTAATGAAACATTCATTTTCTTTATCTTTTTACAAGGCAGACAATTAGTAATTTTATGGTTGAAAAAGCTCATTTTTAAACCTTGCATGTGGATGTTATTGCTAGACCTGTTCTGATGTCAACTTTGTTGAAAAATAATGAGTGTGACTTATTCTGGATCTGCTCCCTTCTGAAGGGGGAAAAATCTTTCAAAACAAACAAACTGAGAAACAGTTTTCAAAAGGTTTGCAAGTCTTGTACACTTTCTCTTCTGTTTTGTCAAGACAGCTACAACATATATTTTCACACTAAATTTATGCTTCACATAAGTGGCCTCTCTCTGGCCATCTTGAATGTCTTTTCCTCACTGAGTGGAAAAGCTTCTTTCTTAACCTTTCTCTCGTGCTGGCTCTTCCAGTGCCCTGCTGCACTGGAAGTTCATCAGTTGTGGTTTGAGCAGACTTGTTTCCAATTGATAGCCAGGTATTACACAAAAATATAGAAATTACTGTTCACCTGAAGATCTTTTTTCCCTTAAATGCTGTTCATGAGTTTTGAGGTCTTGTTTGACATCAATAAAAGTGCTAGATTCAGTCTCTGAGAGTCTCTACTTCAAAGGCTTGAGCAATACTTACTTGGGACCCTCTCTCCTGAAGTTCTCTTCCAAAAAACAGAAACTACATCTTCCAGGATTTCATAATAAGCCCTAATTTTTTCCCCCATCTGTTACTATGCCAAGGAAATAAGCCCAAAGGGATGCAACATAAAATTTTATCAGGGGAAAAGTAAAGGAGTAAGACTAAATAATCATGATAGGAAAATGTGAATGATAGGTTTAAAATCCTGCCAGGGCATCCTAAACTACAGAGTCAGTGAGGTATCTGGCTGCTACTTTTCTGGCCTTGTAAGTGAGGCTTCAGGGTTGATTGCTTCAGTTTGGAGAAAATCAACCTCTGAGCAAATCTTAACCTGTAAACGATATCCAGAGCCCAGGGCCTTTTGATATTTGAACAGTGATCTGCTCAGGAGGAGTTCAGGCTGCTTCAAAGCTGCTTGTTTTGCCTCCCAGAAGATGGTTGTGTTCTTCTTCCTAAGCTAAACAAGCTCTCTAGGATCTTTGAAAAGACAAATATTTATTGAAATTATATTTGCAAACTGAATGTAATTTAGTAGCTTTGCAGATTTTGTTGACCTGTGCTGTGCAGTCCCTCTTGCCCTGGAAAGAAAGATTTACTACTATGTGCGTTCTCTGAATGTCTGTCAGTGCTCACTGTGTTTGAAATGGGGGCTCAGTCACATCAAGAGCTTTCCTATGTAAGTTAAGACAAATCTTGCTTCTGAAGTTAAAACAAAAAATTCCTTAACTTCAAAGTAGTAGTTGAATGTTTAAGCTGAAGGAGATTGTCCCTTAACTGCTTGCAGACAGTAATTTGAATGCTAAATTTTTATCTCAGTTATACCTGTATGCCTACAGTCTTTCAGCAGAATTACCATATGAAAAAAATCTTCTCCTTGTTCTTCATTTTGACATGATGCCTGGCCCTGAGCTCACTGACATCTGAAGATGTTTGAGCACTGTGGTTTTCCTTCTCTGTGGTCTGTATGCTCACAGACCCAGCCTGACAGATATTGTTGTGGCGGGCTGGAAAGCACAAGCAGCACTAAGATTGGTAGATGCCTTACTGTCATTAAGGGTCTGAACTTCTCACTGTTGATAATTTAGCTTTGAGGGTATGTACTTGAAACTTTGTGGTTTTCATGGGCCGTAGTATCAACACTGTGAACCCCAAAATGAGAACAAAGGAGTTAAAGCCTCTTTTTAGCCAACAACTCCTCATGCAGCTGTGCAGCTCCATCATAAGCCACAGCACACTGTGCTTAGTCAGACAGTTTCAAGTTCACAAAGATCATTTCTATGATGACCTCCATTAAACTGATTTGTGGAATGTTTCATTTTTTCACAGCTTGGACATATCTTTTAAATTTCAGAAGTCAGGACCTGTTATATCACCATAATGGCCTTCCTGTAGAGGGAGGCTTGAAATAAATCTCTTTAGTGCAATGGGGATCCTTTTATGATCACGAGCATCAACATGTAGTAGGATCCTTAAAATAATATGATGACTTTCATGATTTTTCCTTTGTTGTTGCCTTTTAGCATTTCCCTGGACTTGCTTGCCCAATTCCAAACTGCTGTTTTACAAGGGTCTCGTGCTGCCCCCTCCAAGAGGTGAAGTACAGTGCTCTTGCTGTATATGCTACTAGCCTGTGTTGAGCTCTGGTTTAGAGTTTTGAAGAATGCCTGCTGTCTCTGTTAACAATTTAAAATAAAAATCTGTCTTCTCCTTGCATCACACCTCAAAGGAAAAGAAAACTTCAGTTTTCCATGCAATACCCCCTGTAATTACTTAAGTTGGTCCAAAATGGTTAAGAACCTTTTTACTATTTTGGACTTTTTTAAAAATTCTTTTTAAAATTTTTATGTAGAAGTTGTATCCTGAGGAAAAAATATAACCGTGGTAAGAACTGCCAAGATCTGACAGCACTGGCATTTGCAAGACATTGTTTCTATACTGTCTGGGTGAGGATTTTAGTTATAAGTTTAATGTAATGTATAAGCCTAAATAGAGTGTATACAACTTTGTAATAGTCTGAAATAAGATATCCATTTAAAACAAAGTTTTCAGGACACAAAATGTCATCAAAAATTTAAGAACTAGCAGCATAACTGCTCATATGGGGAAAGTGGAAACTAAAATTGACTAAAAATTTGGGATGTTGACTGAGCAATATTCATCGTAACAGTAAGGAATTAAAAATGTAAAGGGATAAGAAAAGGAAATAAGACAGGAAAATCTCCTTATTGCCTTTCATGTTCACTGTCATCCACCATGATTTTAGGTGCTATATCAATAGTGTGACAGATATGAAAGATTGTAATTTCAGCTAAGAATAATATTTTTAGATGTCTGAAGCCATTTTTAGTTTGTCACTGATGTACATCTGGAATAGCCACACTGATTTTTCTGGATTTACTTCAAATTCACACCTGCATTTCCTTATGAACGAGTGTGAATGCTTCTTTGGAAGAGAGCAGCTGTGAAGCCCAGTCTTTGGCTACACCGTGTGCGCAGCGGCTCTGGTGAGAAAGCGCGTGGATGAGAACGTGGCGCGTGTGTCACAGGGCCTGGTGCGTGCAGAAGCTCCCTGCTCTCAGAATAACAGCCTGTCACACCCTCCTTAAGCGGCCACCGGTGCCAAGGATCATGACGGGTCTGTGGAGTGCAAACTAATTATCACCAACAGTTGTGTCTGCTTATTTCTCGCATGAATGGATAACATCTTCAGCGGAGCTGGGCACATATCATCGCTCAGGTTTAAGGGCTGTTGATTGGACAGAGGATGGTTTGTGGCTATCCATAAAGAGGAAGAGTCAAAATATGGCCAGTTTCACCTTTTATGACTGCATTTGCAGTTCCAGGGTAATTACCTACTAAATACACTCCAAAATCTCTTCTAGATGCAGCAGGTGAAAAGTGCAAAATATGGAGGATGCAGAATAAAAAAAATGCCTTGGTGCTTACAGATGTTTTAGACATATTTTCCCATAATTAAAGCAGCTCTCTGTCAGCTACTGTAAAGGGCTACTCATACAAAATGCTGAGTAACTCCTATAGTTAATTTTTCACTCTCCATTTCCAGACTGTTCATAGAGTCCAGTTCTGCAAGGTACTGTGCCTTCTCGGGACAAGCTGATTCCACAGAGACTCAAGGGTATGTTCTAGAATTGAGCAATGAACATGGTGTAGGTCACCAGGTGTAGATAGGCACACAGTGAGTCTGGAGCAAGGGTAGGAGCTGAAATGGTGCTTTTCTCCTTTTCAAAAGGAGATTTGACCTAGGACTAGGTAGGAATCAGTTACTTGTGACTAAAAACAAAAGTACCTGGTATCTGTGGCATAAAGGGGGTTCTGAAAAACAAGAAAGGGATATTTAAGTGGTATTCTGTGTAGCAAGAAAGGATAACTCTTCAGTCTAGGAATCCTGGGAGCTAAGGGAACTTGCAAATATATATTCACATAAATTTGTCTGCTTTTATCTACTGAGGCCCGGCCTTTGGAGTGATGGCTAAAGGTGAGATACAGAGTGACTGCAGTGAAAAAGCACTGGTCTTGATGAGCTATCACAGATACAAAACCAAAACAAAGCAGAAAGATGGCAGGTTTTCCTACCTGATATAAACTCCTGCTGAGAAAATATGGAGAAATTATTTGACTTTTGATTTTCTTTTTAAATTCATACACCTAAGAGGTATTTCATAGCTTCCCCAGGATGTATTACCAAAGTCACTGTCCTTGAGATCAAGATTGTGCCCAGAAGGCTGGTGATAGTAATAATTTATGTGAATACCAGGTTACTTTGGGAAAAGGGGAAAGGAAAACAAAAGCTTCTACCACTGCTGACTGCATTTTGTAAGAGTAAAGCACTTCAGTAAGCATTTCAACACTGTAAGAAAAATCCCTGTTTCAAACATTCCTCTCACCTCTCTCTCCCATCTGTGTTTTTGCACGATAGCTCCCAAGAGCATTGTCACTGGATTAAATCACATGAAGGACATTTCTCAAGGTGTCCTGCTTTCATCGTAAAGTCATTCTTTCCTGGAGCTGCCGCTCTTCTGAAAGAAGAAGTCCAGATTTTTGAACTAAGAACTCATGATTGTGCTGGAGCACAGGCTCCTCTGTGAAGGTGCTCCTGAACTGGAGAAACATCTGGATGCTGGATTTGGCTGATCCTGACCATCAGCTGATTCAGAGACCATTGCTCTTTTTATGCAGTTTGCTCTCTCCCTCTTTGCTTGCATGTCTGGAATAGGATCTAGATGCTTTCTGAGTAGCTCTTTTATTCCTTGCTTGGGTCCCTGTTGTGGATTCTGAGAGTGGCATTGATGGACAGTGCTGCCTGCTCTCCTAGCTGGAGGATTCTCCGTGACATACCATGAAGGATGGGGGCACAGAAACTCCATCTGAAGACTTTGAGATCAGTGAAAAAAACCCCTCAAAATACATAGAGGAAAACCATCAAAAATTTTCTTTCTCCTGCAAAACAAGCTGCTTATCAGAGTACCACTATTTTGCTGGACCCTTCCTGCCACATCTGAAAATTCTCCCTCTGGTTCAGGTTCATAGCCAATGATTCATCTGTACCTGAACCTGCTCTTTAGGTCAGACTTTGGGACATAGAAGAAAGACAATGCAGAGAGGCATTCCCCTGGTGGAACTCTTGAGAATTTCTGGTCCTCTGATGCATTTTGGTATGTGGCCTTGTGGAGGAACTGGCTCTCTTTCTTCCTGTCTCTTCCACTCGTGTCTTTAATGCTGCTTCTCCTTGGAGCTGGTGGCTGATGGCAGTGCAATAAATGGGTTCTGTGCAGTGCATGATCCCATCCATCTATGGAGAAGGGGTTTGGCTACAAAAAGGTTGTTATTCAAATACTACAGTAACCTTGCCTCATGGGACAGGCACTCAAAGCCAAGGCAGCTCAAAAAACAGGCTACTAGAAGGATTTAATCTGAAAATAGTATGATTTCTTTAAATTTTCTCTGTGTGAGAATCCGTGTAGAGCAAAGCTGTGGAATGCCTAAAATAATGCCAAATTATGAGTTGAACTGAAAGAAATAGAAAGACAATGCTAAATGGTTAGTACACTTTATACATACACAATAGTTCAAATATATTGTAAATACGCAATAAATACACAATATAAATGCATAAATAGGTAAGGGGGACCAAGCTGCCTCTTTCAGAACATCACAAATGACAGTAGTGAAAGCCAGTGTTGTTAGTGCTGAGAAGCTGTAGGAATTCTCTATGCTAACATTTGTACCCCTGTCAAAGGCTGTATTGTTTTAATGACCAAATGCTCCTTATTCTTGAAGAAGAGCTATTTTGCTTAGTGATGCCAAAAAGGTATAGTCATTTTAGGAGCTTAGGATTTCTAATTTTTCATGAGGAAAGGAATTAATTGTCAGACAGTGTCAAAGAAATAATCTGGGTCGAGGCTGACAGCTTAGATTCTTGGCATTTGGCTTAGTGATTGCCAGGAAAATATACATTTTACTAGAGAATATAATATGATGAACGTGAAAATTTCCGAATTGGAATTTTATTTCTCTCTGTCACTCTCCCAGTGTCCTCCTTGGTGACTTGGGAGAAATCAGTCGCTATGCTTCAATTTCTCCATTTATATGGCAAGCAAAATAGTACAGAACTTGAATTTTGATACAAGAAATAATGTTGACTCTGACCTCTCATTTAGACTTCTAGTTTCCTTCTGCAATCAATCTGCAGCACCTCAGTAAGTCTCATATTCAGAACAAGCTGTCCTCTTGTCTTCTAACTCCTCAGAGTTTCTTTTAAAGTTGTATCAAGCTGGTTATTTAATTCCACTAATTCTAAAACTTGTTTTCTCTATTTTCATTGTACAAAATTACAAACTGAAGCAGTGGCTCACTGGCTTATCTAAGGTCACACACAAAGTAAGCATCAGTCAGAAGTCTGACTTTGAGTCCCTGTTTGAAAACACAAGATAAAAATACTTAGCTTGGGCATGATTTAAGAACAGCTTGGAAAAAGAGCTTTCCTAGGGAAAAAAACCAGAAAAGTCCAGGTATGGCTCATGCACTTGAGATCCCAGGTCCTCTAAATACCTTACTGAAGGAGCAGACAAGGGTGAAATGTGAAGGATATTTATGTAGCTTGCTGAGGGTACAGCAAAGGGGAAAAAGAAGAGGGTCAAAAAGATTGATCAGGTAAGTCAGTGAGCTTGACGTAAGGGTTAGGACTTGTGACATGGATTAAAGATTATCTTGGAGACTTATAGGACACAGGGGATGTCAGTGAAAGATAAGAGTTAGAAAAAGTCAGTAAGATGAGGACCACACTTATCTTTACCTTGGATATAAGTGAGCCAAAGAAACATGCCATTTCAAGCTGCTGAAGTTTGCAGATGTTGCCAAGAATGAGGACAAACTTGGGAAACACAAGAGAGAATGCAGGCCCAGATTTCAAATTCTTCTGTCTATTTAGATTTACTGTCACACAGACACAAATTTAGAGCCACTTGAGATATGTGACTGTGTTCAAAGACGTTTTGAAATAAAGAACACAGATATAATAATCAAGTGTTGGTAATAGTTCTGTAATGTTGAAATCAGTTCTGTATTTTTATAACAGCTCCCATATAAATAGATAAAAAATGATTCCTAAGTTTTTACTAATCTCTATTACTTCCCTCCAGGGTGAGGTATAGTAACTGTCTGCAACAGGGAACAGGAAGCATTTAGAATGATTTTTTGTGTCTGAACAGAAATGAGAATCTAGGTTTATAACTGCACCCACTGGAAGTGTGACACTAGAAATTACATATTTTATGGAAAACTGCTCAAGGCAACTAGTGATTGAGCCATCAAGCAATCTGAAATCAAGGGATGCTCCTTCTCAGTAACACAGTCAAAATCAGGGAATTGTTCAGGGCTGTATCCAGACCACACTGTCTAGGAAGGGGGGGCTTGTGGCTTCTAGAATTAAACAAAGAAACTGGGCTAGGGTGAGATGAAAGGGAAGAAAGCTGCTATCATATTTTCTGTGGTTCTCTTCAACAGCGTACCCAGCCCAATGGGACTGCACTTCTGCCCTTTGCTGAAAGCACAGAATGACAGTGCAGCTCTGTCCAAGCTTATGATGTAATTTTGTAAGTGCTCTCTTATGTGTGTTTGTTCTCAGTAGTACAGCTCTTTCATCCAGTGCCACCACTGTCTTGGTATTCTGAGCACATTCAGAAGGCAGTCCAATTTAAATGTACCCCTGTTGTGATACCTTTATTTCTCAAACTCATCTTGAGTGTGTGGGAAGGAATCATTGTGGTTTTTTGTTTTCAATGGAATCTGATCTCTGTCAAGATCTCTGCTCCGGGCTTTCCATTAACAGCTTTTAGTTTACTAATCACTTCTTTTGAGCTACAGGCATTAACCATTTATGCAATCAACCATAATACCTGGATAGGATCTTTTACATGTTAGATTGCTGTTGTTTGCTAAGAGTGAAAAAATTTCTTGTTAAGTGGATGTCTGATAAGAGGATAAATTGCTGGCAAAGGAAATAAAAACAGCCATGCTGTAACATATCCGCAGCTCATTTAGACTTTGACAGCAGCTGGATGTGAATCCTTCATCAAAAGGTGTAACTTTTCCCCAGCATAAACAATTGTATCTCTGTGTTCCACAAAATTTCTTTCTTATTCAAACTGGTGCTTATTTTATGCCAGAAAGCTTAAATACTAATAACCTTAATGTGCCTTGCAGTAATATTAGTTAGGCTAATATTTTCCATCTATAGAATAAAATCAACACAGTACAGAACTTTACAATTTTAATAAGAAAATCAAACAGCCAGTGGGACACCAGGTCTCACCCCAATGCAAAACCTGACTGACAGAATTTTTCTGATTTACATACATCCAGCTCCCAAAGAGCTGTTTTGATTTATTTAAGTGGTAGAGTAACAACTTCTGCAGAAACGTTGGAGATGCTCCTTTTCCCAGCCTGCCCATGGCTATCATGGGGGTTTGGACTTTGCTGAACACGTCATTTTCCTGTTGTGTGTCTCTGTATTATCTGTTGCCCTCTGAATCTTGGCTGTAGACATGCCAAAACAGTTGTTCATGGAAACAGCTTGCTTCCAGCAATGGTCTCTTCCTGTGCTAATTTTGCTGGGTCCAGTTGCCTCAGTGTGATGGTTCTGAGACATTTCTGTGGACTTCTCCTCCTTCATAGAGATTCTGGGAATACTTAGCCATCTCTGGAATGGTTCATAGAAATCTGGCAGATGTTATACCTGAGATTAGACACCCACCTTCATTTCAGACCCCACTGTGTGTAGGACCAATGTTGTGTGTAGGGCTTGATGCAGCAATGACATGTCTGCCTGCACTCATGCTTTGTTGAAGTGAAATGGTTTTTCTGTATTGTGCCCTGGGATAAATCCTCTAGAACTGGAATTTTCCCATTTCCCTGAAAATGGAGAGCCACAGAACCACAAATGGTACTCCACAGGTAGGGGAAATAACAGAAGTAGTTACCTGTAGGTCTTCAGGTCTTCTCTTTAGATGTGCTGCCTACCTCTAGAGGTCCTGGAGGTCCCTCTGTGTACTATTTCAGTCTCCTGCATTGTCTTCTAAGAGAGACAGTGAACTGTTCAGTACTCCTCAGCCATTGGTTTCCTAACATCTTGCAGTGCCTCAATTTTGAGCACAATGTACTCTGAGTACTTTAAAAAATGTCAGAACACCAGTCTTACATCAGTAATCAGGTTTACAAGAGACTGGTGAAAGTTTTCAGCAAGGACAAATGGACTCTTGTTTCCTGTGTAAGCTTCACTGGAGCTTGGAGAGTGAGAAACATCTAAACACAGATTTGATGCTTTCAGATGTTTTCTGAGGTCTGAAACATCATATAGAAGAGGAATATT
>VYZP01026870.1:0-20756 GCA_013400635.1 Hypocryptadius cinnamomeus
ACAAGAAATACCTTCTCACACATTTAATCCCGACCTTGGCTAAAAAAAGAAGCCAAGACTCCCCAGGGCCCAGCCCCTCCCTGTGCTCCCCTGGCTCACCTCTCTCCTCTCGATCTCCTTCCTCCTCTCCTCCTCGCGCTGCCGCTCCAGCTCCCGCTGTTTCTCCAGCTGCTTCTCCAGCTCCAGCTGCCGCTTGCGCTCCTGCTCCTGCCGCTCGCGCTCCTTCCTCTCCTGCTCGGCCCTCTCCAGCTGGGCCAGCCTCTCCTGCTCCTTGCGCTGCTGCTCCAGCAGCGCCTGCCTGCGCTTCTCCAGCTCCAGGTTGCCCCGCTCGAAGTTCTCCCGCTTCTTGTCCTCGAACGTCACTTTGTGCACGGAAACAAGGGGCAAAAGGACAGTTAAACTCCGTCACTGACTTAGAAACAAATAAACACAGAAATCCAAAGGAATCCCCAGCAAAGGGAATCCACCTTCCAGCAGGGATAACCCTGCACCTCCCCACTAGGAATAACGGCTCCACAGGCCAGCCTGGGGTTTAGTGTGGGAAATGGATTTGTGGAGAGCTCTCAGGGCCTGACAGAAGGTTCACACAGTGTGTGCATCTGTGTGCAAACCTTGAGACAAGAAATGTTGACTTAGAAATGCCATGGAATAGGACAGACATTGCTGGGAGAGAAATGGAGCTAGAAAAATATTTCAGAGGATGGCCTTGCAAATAAGACTAGGTACCTTGGAGAAATAGAACTATGAAAGACTGATGTTGCTGATCCCCTCAAAGCCACATCCTCAGCAAACCAAGGAGGGAATTCCCATTCCCATTCCTCAGGCCTCCAGCTGTCTCCACAAAGCTCAGCAAGGGGAGTAATTTAGACAAAAAATTCTCCAGCTGATCCCCATGAGGACACAGATCAGGAATTCCTCTGTACATGGGATAATAGCAGCAGTCCAACAGCAGCAAACACTTCCATTAGTGCAAAGAATTCAGCTTCTGATATCATCAAAAGGCCATTATGCAAATGACCAGAACTTACTTAAAGTTGCTGTTCTCATTAGATTACTCCTTACTGTCAGGAAAAGAAATGGTTTAGGTTCTTGAGCAGCTGAGCCCAAGAAGTCTGGATTCCTGCAGATCCACATCCTCACTATCTACTGTCCTAAAAGAACAGCCTCACTCTCAGCACAGCTTCCCTGACATCCCTGGGAAGGACATCCCAGGGACTGTCCTTCCTTCTCCTCACTCCTCAGCACCTCCATCTAAATGGTTCTTTCCCTTCACCTTCTGTTCCTTTTCATACCCTCTGTGTGCCATTCCCACAGCCCAAAGTGCAGGTTTCTCTCCCTTGTGTGGCCAGCACAGACATTTTTGGGATGCAAGGCCAGGGAGAGCCCACATTGCCTTCCCAGTGTGCACAGCTGGACACATCAGCCCAACATCTGCTGAACCAGCTGAATCTTGTCTTTTCCAGTTTGTGCCCCTTTCCAGCTGCCAGTTCCCTCTTCCTTTAGCTCTTTTCCTGGAACTGCTGAAATCTGTGTTAAGCCCCACACTGTTACACAGACTCCAAGGAAACAGCTCTCTGTGGGAATACTGGGATCTTTCACAGAGCACCTCAGCCAAGCTTTGCTCCACCTAAGCCAGAGGATGAAGGCAGCAGGAATTCCTCCTTGCAATCCTGTGCCAGGGCTGCAAAGGGCTGGCTGGGGAGTGCAGGAGATGAGGAGCCTGAAGGCTCTTCCCATCTCCAGTGCCACCAACCCAAAGGATCAGGCACAAGAATGAGCTGGACACAGCAATGTCTTGGTTTTCCCTTGACCTGTCCCAAACTGCTCTGGAAAGACATTTCTCAGTCAGCCCATGTAACCTCTCAGGCTGTGACCTGATGGGAAAACCCCCCTGGGAACAGCACACTAAATATCCCTGCTTTCCCTTGCTCACCTGGTAATTTCTTTTCCAGTTGCTGCTGTTCTTCCTCCAATGCTGGTTCTTCTGGTAACCTTTGGTCTACAGACACTGAACTGGCAGCAGAAATCCCACTGCCAGAGCGGACTCTTCTGCCAAGGAAACAGGAATTGTGAGTGCTTAACAGAACCCAGGCCCACCCAAATTATTTAAGATTTAATGATGGGATCAAATTAAATGCAATGATGTAATGTTTCATGGTACTCAATGTTCATTCAGTGCTGCCCAGAGGGTCTCACTCAGGCACTGCCTCAGGAGAACAGGATTTTCCAGGATCCCAGCAGTTCACTGGTGAGCTGAGAACCCCAGTCCCAAATTCTGCTTCCAGATGGCTTCAACCCTGTGCCCAAGATCTCTCATTTGGGGGGAGATTTTTCCCCAGCCAGTCTGGGTTTGGGGAAATGCTGACTTAAACTACAGCAGAAATAGCAGAGACAGAGGAAAAGCGCACTACAGTCAAGCTAAAAGAGAGATCCCCGGTGGAATACACAAAAATTGGGAATCTTTAGGAGGATACCTGAAGAACCCAGTATAAAAACACTCATTTTCATTGCTGTTACTTTCTTCCCATCTATTTCTCCACAAAGAAGTGAAATGGAGCAAGAGAAGTGATGAGTGACCCCACTGTTCCCAAACCCAGCTGTACCAAAGGAGGTCTGGATGTGGTGCAGTGCAAATCTATACTGGAATTCCAATACATTCTGACTGCTCTGCAGGAGTATAAGCCTGAACTTAAATCTAGGATTCTATGGCCAGACTGAGCAAGTCTGGAAGGTGTGCCAGCATAAACACCCACCCAAACCCTGTTCTCACAGGGCAAAAGGTGAGGGGTCACTGCTCAGTTCCTGTACTTGGCACTCCCAGAACCATCCCAAATGACACACAGAACTCAGGAGTGAGACTCTCAAGGGATGAGCAGTTACCTGAACGAAGGTGGGATGTACTCTGGGGGCAGGGCAGGTGGCAGTGGCTGACCAGACATGGCTACATCGATGAGGTGCATAGCCAGGATAAACTCCTCAGCAGTCAGCTTCCCATCTTGATCAATGTCAGAGAGATTCCTTGTTAAAGGGAAGAGACAAAGCAAGGAAATTATTAAATATTAGAAATCACTGTTCAAAGGCATTGTTTCACCATACACATTTCCAAATTAATTCAAGTTTTCACTGGTTTTTCCACACTACTCTGCTTTTTCAAAACAAATGAAAAGCAAACCCTAAATGCTTCCTTATTTCCCCCATTTGTTGTGGCTGTCTGTCTGAAATCCAGCCTTGCAGCCACAGCTTCTCCTTCACCTGCTCTGAGTGCCACCAGGAGCTCGTGCCAGAGAAGGACCTTTAACCAGTGGAGTTCTCTTGAACTCCTCGTCAACACCCAAAAGAACCAGTTCAGGTGTCTGGCAGAACTTTTAGGTTTGGTCTCCTTCCTCCCTGGAGGCTCCTATCTCACATTCCAGGGCACCCACTGGCACTGAAATCAAAGCCATTGATGTTCTAGTCCTGACAAGCACCAACCCACCCTGGCATTACGCACATATTAAAAATTACAGAGTAATGTCTCTGGATGGCCTCAAAGCAGGGCTCCAACAGAGGCACAAAATGCTTTTACTCCTGTTAAGGTGGTATTGGACAAAATTAACAGCCAGGGACAGCACCCAGGGAGCAGCTGCAGCTGGGCCAGGACAGAGTTAAGTTGGATTTTAGGGAAAGGTTCTTCCCCAGAGGCTGCTGGCACTGCCCAGGCTGCCCAGGGAATGGGCACGGCCCCGAGGCTGCCAGAGCTCCAGGAGCCTTTGGCCAGCGCTGCCAGGGATGCCCAGGGTGGGGTTGGTGGGCTCTGGGCAGGGCAGGGGTGGCACTGGATGGTCCCTGTGGGTCCCTTCAGCTCAGGATCTGGTTCTCCAGTGTGCTGCACTATAATCATGCAGGGAAATCTCCCATGTTACTGTGAAAATCCAAGGGAAGTAAGTGATAAATTCTTCTGCAGTCCCAAGGCACAGGACTTGGCCAATGGGATTTAAATTTGGGAGACAATCCCAGCCTCACTCCATCCACACCTGTGACACTGAACTCCTCAGGCTGGAGCACAGGCACAAGCCAGGAGACTGGGAATGCACCACGCACAGAAATGACTGATCAGCTGGGTCAGAACTCCCAGGACAGCCCAGAGGCTGAGCATCACCTCTTCCCTTTGAGAGTCTGAGCCAGGGATTCCAGCCCCAGCACAGGCTGACAAACCTCACCCCAGAGCAGGGCCCAGGAAAGG
Organism: Hypocryptadius cinnamomeus; assembly: GCA_013400635.1. Lineage (NCBI taxonomy): Eukaryota > Metazoa > Chordata > Aves > Passeriformes > Zosteropidae > Hypocryptadius > Hypocryptadius cinnamomeus. The sequence goes on from VYZP01026870.1 coordinate 4,223, forward strand.
ACCAGCAAGAGCTGGAATATCCCCTCCTTATCTCATTGCATTGGCAGCTGTCAATGTCCCCAGCTGAGTGAGTCCTGTTTGCAGCTCCTGCAGTGAGCTGGTGGCAGCTGCCTGCCCATACAAGCACTCCAAGGCTGGCAAAAGCAGAGCATTTCTTGGTTAATCATCTGCTGGGGGACTGGGCTGGTTTGTTTTTATCCCTTTGTTAGGAAACAGAGAAGGAAAGAGTGGTTTTTAATTTATAACACAACTCCCAGTGCTTTGCAAAGAGAACAAGTGCAGCTGAATGGCCTTGTCAGAGTGACTGCACCACTGCCATCCCCACACTGAGCCCCTGGGCCAGCTCCAATGCTTCTCAAGCAAATACTCCTAAAGGACAGAAGTTAATTAGGAACAACTTCCCATGGGGCAATAAAAACATAATAAAGTTCAGCAAACAACAAGTTGGAAGGCAAAAGGGAAGCTGAGACAAATGCTTTTAAAATCCTTTACTGTACAGGTCTGTAAGTCCAATCCCTGGGAAATCAGCCCTCCCATACCCATGGAAAAGGCAGAGAAACCCCACAGAAAGTGTGGCTTGGGTTAAGCTTCCTGTTCTACCACCTGTGCAAAGGTAAATGTTTCCCTGGTGCTCTGTCAGGGGATGTGGAAGGCACAGGATGCTGAACATCTGCTCTGCCTAAAAACCCAGCATTGAACCATAACTTCCAAAACATCACACAAAAGATGCTCCTGGTGCTCTTGTGGAATAATATTAGTAAAGGCATGGAAGTGCAGGTTTTGTTTATAAAGTTACACAGGACAAAGAGCAACATGTGATTTATCAGTGAGACTGAAAATGGAGAAAACCCCACGGGCTCCAGTGCAGAGGTTTCAGAAGAGATTGTGTTTTGATGGAAATGGAAACATTTATTTTACCATATTGTAGCCAGCTGAGCCTGGGGTAAACTTGACTGCATGAGAATTGTTCTTGCTTGGGGACCTAAAAGGGAAACAAATATTAACAAAATAAGCAAGAGATGTGACCAGCAGGAACTTGGCTCCCCAAATAACCAAGAAATAATACTTCACTTCTGCACAACAACCACAGAATCCCAGACTGGGTTGGAAGGACCTCACAGCCCACCCAGTGCCACCCCTGCCATGGCAGGGACACCTTCCACTGTGCCAGGCTGCTCCAGCCCCAGTGTCCAGCCTGGCCTTGGGCACTGCCAGGGATCCAGGGGCAGCCCCAGCTGCTCTGGGCAACCAAATCCCTCAGACTAAAACCCAAGAAAGCTCTAAACCACAAAGACAGGCACCAGAACTGGCAAAATCAAGCCAGGAGACCAGTTCTAGTCTCTCCCTGGAACTGGACACTGCTCTCAGCAGTGGGTGTATCGTGGCAATGGTCCCCTGAATGGGGAATAATTAGCATTGACTCTATGATTGCAGAAGGCTGATCAATTGCTTTATTTAGCTGTACTATATTATACTATTAAGAAACTCGTAACTCTTACAGACTGTCCAATACAGCTTTAACCTAATTGGCTAATCTATCTAAACACTATCCAGTGTCTAATTAACAAACTACCTTTTGGTAAACAATCTCCCTAACACATTCTACATGTGCACAACAACAGGTGCAGCAAACTGAGATAAAAATTGGTTTTTATTCTCTTCTCTGAACTTTCTTACAGCTTCTCACAGCTTCCCAGGAAAATCCTGGGAGAGAACTATGTCTCTCTCTGCTCAGAGGATATGTGATTACCACATTGGTGAACCAAGAACTGGAAATGGCTGCACAAATTTTCACAGAACCCACTGTGCCCTTTTCCAGAAATATTTCCCAAGGTCAGCTTTGCAGAAAATAAAGGAAAGATGTTGATAAAATGATCCCAGCTGCATGAGTATCTGCTGCTAAACAAGAGCTTTAAGCACCTGGGAGACTCAAATAGAAAAATACTGATGAGCCTCTTACTATGTGAACAACACCCTCAGTGGCATGACATTGGCTCTTACAGCTCGAAACAAGGAGACAACAGAAGCTGTGCCAGTACCTGTCAAGTGTCCACTCATGGTTTTGTCGTGGCTGTTGAAGAGCTGCCGGTACTTGAGCCGTGAGGACTGAGGCACAGCCCACTCTGCCACGGCAGGAGAGCTGCAAGGAGGGCAGGGAGAACAGGGAGAATTGGAGATTTCATCTCAAGAAGGTCATGGGAACAATCACAGAGTCACAAATCACAGCAGGGTTTGGGATGGAGGGATCCCACAGCCCACCCAGTGCCACCCCTGCCATGGCAGGAACACCTTCCACTGTGCCAGGCTGCTCCCAGCCCCAGTGTCCAGCCTGGCCTTGGGCACTGCCAGGGATCCAGGGGCAGCCCCAGCTGCTCTGGGCACCCTGTGCCAGGGGCTCAGCCCGCTCACAAGAGGATGAAGTGCTGCACTGAGATCAAGTTTTATGCCTGAAAATGTTCTTTCCCCCAATTTTGCTTGGGGATGGGGAGGTTCTGAGGCATCTCAGAGCAGCTGGGGCTGCCCCTGGATCCCTGGCAGTGCCCAAGGCCAGGCTGGACACTGGGGCTGGGAGCAGCCTGGCACAGTGGAAGGTGTCCCTGCCATGACAGGGGTGGCACTGACGAGCTTTAAGGTCCCTCCCAGCCCAAACCATTCCATGATTCCATGATCTAATATTCCCTGCTATTCCTGAAACCACCACAGGTTTGACCTCTTGTTTGCAAGCATTTATCACAATTCAGTCTCTTGGAAGATGTTTGGTTGGTTGGTTTTTTTTTTTAAGAGTTTTGCTTTTTTCTTTACTGGCAGAGAATGAAGCAACCTAAATTGTTCAGAAGAGCTACAAGATTTTACCTAAACATGTAACAGGAAATGCAGAGTAACATTTTATTCTGTCTTTAACTGTTTCACTTAGCCAAATAGAGCTGATGAGGGAAAACAAATGCAAAATATACTGGAAATGTAGAAATAAACATGCAAAAAAGCCACACTTGAACCTAAAGTTTCTCCTAATGGAACAAGTGAGGAATGTAATATTCCCAGCTCTAATCCTTTCCCACAACAGGCTGAGTTGATTTGCAGCTCTAATTTCCCAGGCTTGATGGATGAGAAATCCTAATTCTGAAAAACAAGGAGCGGAGTTTTTCTGCCTTTAGACACATCCAAAGTTTGTCCTTTTTTTGACCTTATAAACCATTCTCACATGACAAGACACAAACCAGTATCTCTATTTCTATTTTTGATTTCCAAACTCTTGAGCTTTAATAATACCCCTCTATGTCAGCAAAGCAGAAACAAGCTTCCCCTTCAATAATGAAAATAAGCAAAAAGGCCAAATATTTAATTTTTACCCAGGAAATTTAATTTTTACCCAATTTTAACTGAGGAATTCCTCTTCAGTTTTGCTGGATTTGGGGGTTGCACACATTTTAACTTTTGTGTTACACATAAATTATACCAGAGCATCCCTATTCTGTTCCTGGCCAGTTTAGGTTTCAGAGAGAAAATGAATTGTTTTGAAAGACTTTTAATTATTTGCCAATACTAAGTAGTGTCACTTATGCAACAGCAGGGCAATAGACAAGGTTGCAGAAGGAAATAGAAATAAAACCAGATCATTTAATGGTGTCCCAAGCCATTTTCCTCTTGCAAAAAACCTGTGCCATAGATCAGTGAGACACATGATTTATAAGGACTTTGGGAAATCTCTCTCTTAACTCCTCTCAGGAAGTTTTATTTTGTTAGATCCATTTTTTTAAACCACAGTAAAACCCTTTTTATCCAACTACACATGTTTCTAGGTCTTGGAATAACCTAAAAGCCCTTAAAGTGATTTTCACAGAGAACTTGAAGAATGTAGAAGAAACAGTGACATGGAGTGCATTTAAAATAAGAGACCTATTAAATATTTTGCTTTTAGCAATTACCCTGCAGTTGCTACTTTTAAATAATGCATTACTTGTCTTGTTTTCTCAGTACCAGGAGTGTCTGTGCACGATGCAGGTTTTGTTTATAGAAGCAAATGCTGTTCCAAAAATCAAGTGAAGATCATGTCAGCACTGTTAATAGTTAATTACTTTATTTCCATGATTCCCTGCTCCTGGAGCACTAAAAAGGTGGAGTAAAGCCACAGCACCTCACAGAATGCTGATGTGGTACCTCTGCAGAACTGATTTCTGCCAGAACTATTATTTCAGATGACCACTTTGGAAAAGAGAAGGAGTTTTCCCAACCCTGGGGACTCAAAGCCCCCTGGCTGCCCCTCCCTGCCCCAGCCCCACCTGGCCACGTCGAAGGATTGTGCCTTTTGCAGCTTTGCATTGAGCTGAGCTCCCGGCCCCGAGCGGCTGAAGGAAGAACTCTTTGGCAAAGTGGCTGGGAAGAGAGAAAACAGGGATTTATTGCTATTCACAGTGAACCAGGCAATTCCCATGACATTCATTCACTCCTACATCCAGTACAAGCACTGTGGGTCTGATGGGAACTTTTTAACAACACAAAGATCAGAGAGTCCAGCAGGACAGAGGGAAACACAAGGGCACTTCCCTCATATCTTTTTACTTCCACAGCTTTATGGGAACCCTGTTGATACCAAATTATATTTTGGTACATGTTAGGAACCATAGGTAGTTCAGTATTAAAGTCACCCTAACAAACAGCAGTATAAAGAGACAGGAGAGGCCCTATTTCCAGGCAACAGCCTCCTGGCAAGTTCATTTCTCCAAGTGCTGTTTTATTTTCTCACCACGAGGGACTCCTGCGGGAGGCCATGTCCACATTCCTTCTTTTAGCTCTTCTCCAAGTGTGCCAAGTGGGCTAAAGCAAAGCACAGTCCTTCCCCAAAGGCATCACTGGAGTGGCTAATCCCACGTGTGCCGAGGAAATGCAGGGGAGCTGCTAGGAGCAGGAGACAGAGAGTGAGAGCAGCGTACCGGGGTGAGCGAAAGCAGGCAGGGGCTGGATGACAGCAGGAGCTCCGTTAGCCAGGGGAGGGACGGCGGCAGGGACAGAGGACACCAGTGGGGGGGACATCCCCACGACTGGGATGGATGCCATGGGCACCGGGGCCACAGTGGTGAGGGATGGCATGTTGGCAATGCCCCCGAGACCTACGGGCGAGAAAAGCACAGGTTGGTTCTGACGCACACCCGAGACGGCGCCCGCGGGGTCACCGACACCTCCAGCGGCAGCTCCCAGCCCCTGGGACAGCCCTCCCAGCCCGGGCAGCACGGCAGGGACAGCAAGGGGACACAGGGACAGCCCCAGAGCGGGGCAGCACTGCCCCCAGCTGTCCAGCAGCATCTGCTACACAGGGAACTGTGTGCCTTGACCTGAGAGAGCAGCAGCGCTGGCAGCCCCAGGGAGCAGGAGCCCCCAGGCTGGCCCAGGGTCGGTGCTCCAGCCTTCGGCTGGGATGAGACAGGGCAAAGCCGATGGGACAGCACAGGAATGAGAGGCTGAGGGTAAGCACAGCTGCAGGGAACCAGGGGGGTTAGGGAGGGCCAGTGGTGCCAGGGGAAGAACAAGGGGTGTGCAAACAGCTCACATCACTCTACAGGGGATGAGAACAGGGGAATTACCCGTTTGGCTGGGCTTTGTGGGGGCTCATTTCCTTCTGTCTTTTCTCACTTAACCCTGCATTGGCTCTGCCCAGTTTCACTGTCTTCTTCCAAAGAATTTTATTTCTGACTGTACAACTTGGGGGGGTTACAGTGGATCAAACCACACTGCTGGAAGAAGTTTATCAAAGGCACTGTTCCCTTTCCTCAGGACATTCAGATGGGATCTTGGGAATGAGGAATTGTTCCCTGGCAGGGTGGGCAGGCCCTGGCACAGGGTGCCCAGAGCAGCTGGGGCTGCCCCTGGATCCCTGGCAGTGCCCAAGGCCAGGTTGGACACTGGGGCTTGGAGCACTGGGTGGGCTCTAAGGTCCCTTCCATTCCAAACCATTCCATGATTCCCAGGCACCAATAACCCCGAGGCACAGCAAAGACTAAAGCAGAAAGGGAAAGAACCTCTCACAACAGGACCAAGGTGTCAGAGGTTTGGCTTTATTTGGTTATTTTCCTTTCCCTGTCCCATCTTCCCTACTCTTTTCCTAGAAATGATGGTGACTTTGGCAATACTTCACCCCAGCAGCTGTTCAGCTCCTACCAGAGCAGCTCTGCTCATCAAAGCAGAAGGTGCAGGGATTGTAAAAAGTCAAGAACAACAGAGCAGATCTTGCCAAAGCTCGAGATCCAGTAATGTGCACAGGTTAAACCACAACTCTAGCCCTTTGGATTGCACTAGCCCTGCTACCTGAGCCATGTTTTGTTTGGAGCAGTGCAAACCTGAAGCAAACAGGAGCTCAGCTCGGGTAAAAGCCCAACGCAATTTGTCTCAGTGCATGTGCAACATCTGGGTTTGAGTCCACGTGCTTTTAGAAGCACTTTCCCCAAAATTTTCTTAGAGAAACTGCAAAAGGACAATGGAATTGCTGCAGTCCCAGGTAACAGTGAGGAAAATGGAGGAGAACAGGGATCTTACCAAATCCTGGGGCACCGGGCAGGGCGAGGGGCGGCTGCTTCATGACGGGCGGCAGCGCGGCCGGGAGCTGGTAACCCTGGAGCTTCAGTTTGATGAGTTTCATAGCTATGGAAAACTCCAAGGGATCCATCCTCCCATCATTGTTCATGTCAGCTAGAGCCCTGCAAAACAGTGTTTGCACAGTTACATCCTGCAATGAGGAACTTCAGGCCCTGCCCCAGGAGCAGGCTCACATGAGCGTGGATATTCAAGGCTGATGAAGGGGCTGGAGCCCCAGGAGGGGCTGAGGGAGCTGGGAAGGGGCTGGAGAATTCCTGAGGGAGCTGGGAAGGGGCTGAGGCTGGAGCAAAGGAGGCTCAGGGGGGCCCTTGTGGCTCTGCACAAGTCCCTGCCAGGAGGGGACAGCCGGGGGGGTCGGGCTCTGCTGCCAGGGAACAGGGACAGGAGCAGAGGGAACGGCCTCAGGCTGGGCCAGGGCAGGCTCAGCTTGGACAGCAGCAGGAATTTGCCCATGGAAAGGGTGCTCAGGCCTTGGCAGGGGCTGCCCAGGGAGCTTTGCAGTGCCCATCCCTGCAGGTGTCCCCTGGAGGTGGCACTGAGTGCTCTGGGCTGGGCACAAGGTGGCCATGGGGCACAGCTGGCACTCCATGGGCTGGGAGGGCTCTGCCAGCCCCAGGGATTTGGGAATTCTCACTAATTTCCACCCAAAACTATGCCAGGCTAAAACCAAGACACTATTGAAACTTAAGAGCGCCTTGATTTCTTTCCTTGGGTGATTAATACATATTTTTGAAGTTTCTTTTCAACTCTTGGAGGAATTACAACGAAGCACCAGAACAAATGCAGCTGTACAAAAACTTTGCAAAATCACACCAATGAAAGCACAGGGTCCTAAAACAGCACCACAGAGAAGCAAATCACTGAGTCTGCAGTCTGTACTTCAGCTCCACTTAAAATAAAACATTCTTTAAATCTGTGACTTCCCTCAGCACTGCTCCATCTGTGAGTGTGCAAATGTGTTTTCAATTAAACAATAGCACTCAAGATGAAACATTGAGCCTAAGCCTTGAATAGGCTTTCAGGGAAAGGAGTCTGACTTAAACAGTCTGCTTTTTGTTCCTTGCCTTGCTGGTTAAGAAAACCCAGCTCAGCAGGGAATAGGGCTGGGAGCTTGGAGGGAGAGAAGCAGGAAGAAGAGTGTCAGTTCCTGCCACTGCACACCAAAAACCCCTGAGTAAATGCACATCAGTAACAGAAATACCTGTACACTTAGTTTTGAGCACCATGCTTGTTTCTGTGCATTTGTTTGAAGAATTAAGTACAGATTTCATGACTGGAATAATACAGATTTTGAAGTTCATGCATTTACTTCTACGTCATGGGTGTGGCCCTGGGCACTGTGGTTGAACCAGAGCTTCATTTCTGATCAAATTCCTCTCAAAGAGAGTTTTTGTGCAGCTAGATGGAAAGTTATCCCAAAAATACCCCAGTGAATTGACAGCTATTTATAACTAATACACAAGGAGACAAGTAAAGGCAAAGGTAGACAGCCAGGTAAAGGTAGTGGCCAAATGGCAATCCCCCCACTCCAAAAAAAAAAAAAAAACCAAACCCAAACTTGAAAACCCCCATGGAGAGGTAGATCCCAGCAGGGACTGGCACAGGTTTAGATCCCCAGCAGCATCAGAGACACTCCAAACCTCTCCAGAACTCCTTAGAAAGGATTTCCAGTGGTGCAGCTGCCTTAATCCATCAGTTCTGATGCCATGGGGCTAAATAACAGAATTAAAATCTGGGAGAAGCATTTATAGCAAGTCTGGAGAGGACACTGAGACACAGATACTGATATCCTTAAAAAGCATGTGCTGCACCTGTGCCTGGAAGATGCTAAATCCCAGAATCCCAGACTGGGCTGGGTTGGGAGGGACCTTAGAGCTCATTTCATCCCAGCCCTGCCATGGCAGGGACACCTTCCACTGTGCCAGGCTGCTCCAGCCCCAGTGTCCAGCCTGGCCTTGGGCACTGCCAGGGATCCAGGGGCAGCCCCAGCTGCTCTGGGCACCCTGTGCCAGGGCCTGCCCACCCTGCCAGGGAACAATTCCTCATTCCCAAGATCCCATCCAGCCCTGCCCTCTGGCACTGGGAGCCATTCCCTGGCTCCTGTCCCTCCAGGCCTTGTCCCCAGTCCCTCTGCAGCTCTCCTGGAGCCCCTTCAGGCCCTGGCAGGGGCTCTGAGCTCTCCCTGGAGCCTTCTCCTCTCCAGGTGAGCACCCCAGCTCTCCCAGCCTGTCCCATAATAGTCTTACCAGTGGCTCCTACACCTGCAAATACTGTGATTTACAAGATAAAAACCTTTCTATTAATTCTATTAGACCCTCAGTGGGTTCTATCCCTGGCCAGGAAAATGCAGGAAGAATAAAGACCACCCTGTAGGAACCTTGGCTCTCCAGGCACCATTTCCTGCTGGGACACAGCAAATCTTTGCATCCTACATGGGAAACATTCATTGCCCAGCAATCAGAAACTCTGATGTGCACCAGTGCCACTGCTCTCATTGAACTCCAATTCACATCAGCAGCTGTAGCTTTTCATTCAACATCTGACCTTCTGTGAACTCCTTTACTCTACACCAACAGCTTCATTATTGAAATTACCAGCACAAATATCAGTGCAGAGAGTTCTCTGCACCCCCCAGAATTTCTCCAGTTTTACAGAGTGCAAAGAAAAAGCAGCTTTTGTCTGACAGACTCTTCCTGCTAAAATAGGACACATTTCCATTTCTAGTTGCAGAAGTTGGTGTCAGGCTGCTGGATTTTACTGTGCTGCTCTGGAATAAGCAGCACCTGAAATGCAGGGAGCCAGCAAACACCACCTAATTCCACTCATTTCTGCTCCTAATGAAATTGGGACAATGTGGTGCCCTTGCATTTGTTTCATTTGTGGCCTGGCCGGAACCAGTGCAGGGTAAGTGGATTAAACACTGACTAAATATTTATTATCTTCTGTAGGCCAGGCCTGTGTTTGTATCTAATGACAAGAGCTGCAGTGGGCTCAGCACCACCCCAGGGCTCAGGTGCTGACAAATCCTTCCCCACAGATCTTTTCCTCCTCCTTTCTTTCATCTTTTCTGCAGAATGAAAAGCCAGCTTGATTACTTTTGCATTTATGAGGTGCACAAACTGAACACAGGCAGCATTCCCATCAAATGTGCTGTAATTAGCACACAAACCACCTATCCATGAAAGCAGCACTGTGCTAAAGCAGGGATTACCATGCAGTTCCCAAATCTGCACTGATTTAGCTGGACATTCCCACCCTGGGTTGCACAGTCCCAGATGTGTCACAGGCTCAGCCACCAGCAGTGAGCAGCACTCGGGTCTCTATGGATGTCTGTGCAGGAATTACCAGAATCACCCCACTTTGCCACCCTTGGACACAGATTTAGGAAGGTTGGGAGGGAAGCAGATGTCAGGAACAAGGAAGTCACCCAGTGACTGTGCTGACAAAATAAGTAACTCCAAAAGCATGGAGAACAGCTGGCATTTATTATTTCAGCTCCCCTTCCATTCCAGGGGCCAGGCCACACAGGAGATGCTCTTTGAGGTCCCATTCCTCAGGGCTCTCAAGAAAGGCAGATTATTCTGCTTAAGCACAGTTATCTCCCAAGCCACTGCAGGCCCAGCTCAAAGCCCAATTAGAGGCTTCTTAATTGATCACCAGCCTGGAGGATTCTGGAGCTGGTGAAGGGCAGAGCAGCACAGAAGCTATCATGACAGACCATAATACCTCACTCCTTGGCTCACTGAGGTCCCAGAGACTTCTTTCCTTGCAGGAGGAGTACAAGGGACACAGGAATTCTCACTGCTAATAAAAACTGCTGTTTTGAAGGACTGTGAATTCTGGGGCAGCTTTTATGGGCCCAGAAGTGAGGCACTGATCAGATTTATTCCTCGTGTCCCCCAGCTGTGAGGGATCCTTTAGCAAACACAGGCCAGGCTTTTCTCCCATTATTCCACTCAACTGCAGCTGAGATCAGTAGAATGATCAAGAACAGGAAAACACTTCCAGAACACCACACCAGACAGCCAGACAGACACTTCCTTAGAGACTCCCCTGGGTCCCTGGCAGTGCCCAAGGCCAGGCTGGACACTGGGGCTGGGAGCAGCCTGGCACAGTGGAAGGTGTCCCTGCCATGGCAGGGGTGGCACTGGATGGGCTGTGAGGTCCCTCCCAACCCAAACCATCTTGGGATTTCTCAGATCAGAAAATGAATTCCAGAGTTTTACAAGTTGTTTTAACTCAGAATTACTTTCCTTCCTTGAGGACTCCTGTACCTCCCCTTCTCTCCCAGTAACAATGAAATGCCACCTCCAAAAGCCCAACCCAGCTATTCCAGGAGCAAACACTGGTGGAAGAGCAGCAGCTCCCATCTCTCAGAGATTTCAGGCTCATTACTCCAAAACTCCCTCTCCAAAGTACTCAAGGATCTGTATAAAGATTTTTACTTAAATATTTACTTCTTTTAATGCAGAGATGACTGAAAAAATAAGAGAGACAGAGAGAAAGGAATGTCCACGAGCTGCTTTATGATTTAGAAAGGCAGCTTGAATAAGTTTTAGTTCAGCTTCATTAACAAAAATGTGCAGGTCTTGTCTCTATGACAACTCCAGAGGGAGTGGAATGATTCCCTTCCTCTCAAGAGCCTGGAAAACTGAATAATTCAAAGAGGAAGAGATCCTTAGTCAGACTATTTACAACTGTTTGGATTTGTTAACACCTATTTAAAGCCAAGGCCTATGGAAGATTTTTGGAGAAAGGATGTCTTGTTCAAGACAAAACTTCTTGTTTAATTCAGAGGCAAGAGAACTTCCAAAGGGACATTTGAACATTCACTGAGGCTTCAGCACATAAGACAACCAGTCCAGCTTTGATATTTGTAAGATGGAGATAATTAAAAAAGAAAATAAGCTCTTTATTTAAAAGCCATGTAGGTCTGGGCATGCAGATTTCCACTGTAATAAAATAATTCTCCTCTTCCTCCTGTCAGAGCAAAATTCTGCCTTTAACAGTCCTTAACTGCACCAGAAAGTTTTGTAATGGCAATAAACTCCTTCTCAAATAGCTCACAGAGGAAAAGGGAACAGATTCCCCCAAAGTTCTCTATGCCTCTTACCCAATCCAGAATGAAAACCTGTTTTAATTCTCTCTGTCTCACACAATATCTGTGTTCCTGGTAATATTATTAATGCAAACCATGACTAATCATAGAATTATGGAATGACCTGAGTTGGAGAGACCTCAGAGCCCACCCAGTGCCACCCCTGCCATGGCAGGGACACCTTCCACTGTGCCAGGCTGCTCCCAGCCCCAGTGTCCAACCTGGCCTTGGGCACTGCCAGGGATCCAGGGGCAGCCCCAGCTGCTCTGGGCACCCTGTGCCAGGGCCTGCCCACCCTGCCAGGGAACAATTCCTCATTCCCAAGATCCCATCCAGCCCTGCCCTCTGGCACTGGGAGCCATTCCCTGGCTCCTGTCCCTCCACACACAGGTCCAGGTCTGGCAGGGTCAAAGCAGAAAACCGTAATTCCTGCAGGAAAATCTGGCAGTGTGGGAATGTCTGTGCTGTGTAATGGGCAGCAGATTTGATCTGGCTGAACTCACCAAGGAGTGACAGAAATTTCCAATTTCAAGCTCTGACTCCAACTCCAATGGAAACAGTCTATGTCAATCTTCATTTTTGTAACAAACACTCCGGGTCTTGCCTAGGCTCTCTCATTAGCAGATTTATTACTAATTAGATTCATTACTGTGCTTAGCAATTGTATTAGTTCAGTTTTAACAGAGCTGAAAGCATTTAGCAACTTGAAATAAGAGTTTGAAACTGCCAACTCCCAAAATGCCCAGTGCTGGGACAGCCCAGGGCCATTGGCCTCTTGCCCACCTGGGGACACCTGGACACCCCTGGGCTCGTGTCCAGCCACTGCCACCAGCACCCCCAGGGCCTTTCCCAGCCCCTGTGCCCCAAGACTGGAGAGCTCCATGGGGTTGTGGTGACCCCAGGGCAGGAGCCAGCTCTTGTCCCTGTTGACCCTCACCCCACTGACCCCAGCCCAGGGCTGACCCCAGCCCAGGGCTCCAGCCTGCCCAGATGCCCCTGCAGAGCTCCCTGCTCTGGGGCACAGCCACACCCACCCAGCCTGGCACTGCCCCAGGGAGCCCTGGATGCAGATGCCCACAAACAGCCTGAGAAGGGCTGGCCCTGGGCCTGGGGAGCCTCAGGAGAGCCCAGCCCCAGCCCAGTGTGCCCCACACACAGCCCTGTGCCCACCCCACACTCACCATATCTGTGCTAGCACTGGTTGAGGTAACCCAGATTGGAAAAAAAAGTTCCTGGCTTGATCACCTGTAAAAGAAACAGGACATGGCTTCAGCTCCAGCTCCAAACACCTGGCAGAGGGAATGGGGCATCAGGAGGCAAAAACATCTGCAACAGAAGCCCAGCCCATTCCATGACTGATGAGCATGCACAAAGCACTAAGAAAAGTCAATGTAACAAAACAGAGCAATGAAGAGGAGGCCTCCTGTTGCCTTTGAGACCAAAGTTTGATGAAAATTTATTAGGATCAGTGCAATTCCTTGATTTGGAGCTTTGCTTCCCACTGTTTCAATCAGTTCTGCATTTAGATCTTTCCAAGAGGTCAACCATGCTGATGTCAGTGCTGTACAAACTGGATTTCTAAACCTGATTTCAGTTAAAGTGACACACCTTTATTTAATCAGACCTTTTATTTATCACAATATGAGTTTGGTGGGCTGACCCCAGGCACAAAGAACCTATCACTCCCTTCCACAGCAGGATGGGGAAGAGAAAATACCAGAAAATAATGGAAAAGTTGGGGCTGATGTGGCAAAATATTTGAACAACGGGCTATAAAGTAAGAAATACCCATTCCAATTTTCTAATTATTATGCCCATATGTCGCCCAGGCAGCTCTGTACACATTTAGGCTCACTAGTTAAGATTTAACTAAACAAAATTAGAAGTGGAAACTGTTTGTTTACCAGTGATAAATCCAGCAGTTGGTTTCAGACTATGGAACTGTTGATCATGTTTTGCTCTCTCCTCCACAGTAATAGCCCAGATATCCAGGTTGCCTGGTTCAAAAGAAAGGGAGAAATGACATTTAGAAACATTACCTTAAAAACACCCTCTTTTCTTTCTGAGTCTAATTATCTCACAGCATTCTGGGTCTCCTCAAACAACCCAAGGGTGGGAGGTCATTTGCCCCCAGGGCACACACAGCTGAAATTCCAGTTCCTTTACCTGCAAAGGCACCTCTTCCCCCAGTATCCCATCTGACCCTGCCCACAGAACAGCCCCCAACAGATGCATCCTTTATGTGCAACCAGAGCAGTTTCTCTGTCTCAGCACTGAGATTTCTCTTTTGTAATCCTCCTGCAGATCAGCTGCAGAACTCAACTCCCAGATGGATTGCCAGGATCTGAAGGGGCCTGCAAGGAAGAGGGACTGTTCATCAGGAACTGAGTGACAGGGATGGGTTCAGACCCAAAGAGGGGAAATCTGGCTGAGTTACACAGCAGGAATTGTTCCCTGGCAGGGTGGGCAGGCCCTGGCACAGGGTGCCCAGAGCAGCTGGGGCTGCCCCTGGATCCCTGGCAGTGCCCAAGGCCAGGTTGGACACTGGGGCTGGGAGCAGCCTGGCACAGTGGAAGGTGTCCCTGCCATGGCAGGGGTGGGATGGGATGAGCATCCCAGCCCAGCCCAGTCTGGGATTCTGTGATTTCATGTGAATAGCAAAAACTCCTGTCCCTACTGCACTGCCAGAGCCCATCCTGGATTTTTCACTGCATTTCCAGATGCTGCAACTTCCCCTGCTGTAAATGAAGAGATAAAAAGCGTATTACTTTTGTTCTAACCTAAATGTGGGTGATGGGATAACAAGGGGAAAACTGGCAGTGATACCACCCAAAGGCATCTGCTGCACCTTTCAGCAACTAACAAGTCCAGGAACCCTGAAAGGAAAAAGCATCTGCACTTCTCCAGTGCAGGTGGAACAGAATGAGGTGGTGCCCCAGTGCCTGAGTGGCCTGGCTGTGCCCTGCAGGGACAGAGGGTGGGGCTGGAAGGGATGGGTGCAGCACACAGGGCTCTGTGCTCTTGGCTGCAAAGGGAGGTGTCTGCAAAGCCACCACAAAGCCCAGGGACTCAGCTCAGAGAGATGCACAAGCACTTCCCTAGAGAAAACCCTTGGAAAGGAACATGTTTATGCCAAGTTTTGGCACACAGGAACAGTTCAGAACACACCAAAAACCACTTACCCCCAAAAGGTGTTGGAAACTGAGCCATGGTTCTGTCACTTTTAGCTTGTTAATAGATGCCTGGAAAAGAAAAAAAACCAAACAGATATTTGACACAGCATCTTCCATTTTTCATATATTTTCTTTATGATTAATTACTACAGAAAAAAAAAAAAAATAGGCAGTGAGGAAGCAGGATTGTATCAATACTTCCCACACCAACTGGGACTTACAAAACTCAGTGTCTCATTTTTGCACTTCCCTGGGCATCTATGAGGGCATCTTCCTCCCAGCAAACACCTACATTTCAGATCTGCTTTAAGAACACCCTCAAACCCAGCCCATAGTTATAAATAAGTATTTATTTATAAATAGCCAGAGATGGAGTGAGGGCAGAGCTCAGTCCCATCCCAGGGATGCTGCTCCAGGCTCCATGACTCTCCTGAGTGTCACAACCCCTGCTCCTGCTCAGCAGGGAAATTGGCTCCATTTCCAACTGCTGCAACCCAACATCAGTGATCTGGTTTTTATTCCTGACAGCAAATGCCCTGCCTTTAATTAAATTCCGGGATACATGGAGATAAACTCCATGTCCTGCTCTGTCCCCAGCCCAGCCCCAGCCCTGAGGAGCACCAAGGGCCCAAAGTGCAGAGGGAGGGCGGGGGAGCCTCCAGGAGAGCACCACCAACAAAGGCACCACACAGGCTCCAAATTTCATCTGGACACACAGAAGGAAAAACATTTTTCTTGCTGCACACAAAGGCTGCCATGAGCTGCCTGAGCCAGGGGACAATGCCCAGCACCGCAGCCACACAACAATGAGCCATGGCCTCTTGTCCTGCCAGATTCCACTCGTGTCTTCCAGGCAACAGCAGAAAGGCAGAGGGGAACAGAATCAGGAGAATCATTTAGGCTGCCTGAACAGCAGCAGAAATTTATCAATATCCCTAAGAAAAGGCATTCACTTGCACCAACAATTTCCTTTTGTCTGAATTCCTGTGTGCCCCCCTCCCCATCCCCCTTTCACACCTCCCACATTCTCTTCTGGCTTCCAACTTGGGAACCTCCTCTGTATCCCCTCCCCAGATGTCCCTGCACAAACCCCTGGCACTTTTGCCAGCCAGGCTCCCCAGCAGTTGGAATTTGGGGAACGATGGACACAATCCTGACTCTTTTTCGTCCTGATTTGGGCAAGCACGTGACTCCAAAGCCCTGTGCCCCAGGCCAGGGAAGGCAGCTGATGCTGCTCCCAAGTGTTATCCCAAAAATTTCAAATTCCAGGTGTAGAGATCCAAGGGTTCAGAGCGATCTCCCTGAGCTGTGGGGCTCTCCCAAAAGCATTCCTGAAGTGCTGAAAGACCAGAACTTCCATCTTTGCCTATATTTTCTTATTGTCCTCTGCTCTGGGAAAGAACTCAGTGATGCTGCTGGGTTTTATGACTGCAAGGAAACCTTGAGAAAAAAATAAAAAAGAAAAAAAAAGAGGAAAAAAGAAGGGGGGACAAAGGAGGAGGAAAAAATAAAAACCAAAACAAAAAAACCCAAACAAGCAAAAAGAAAACTAAACCAAAACCAAACTTAAAAAAACCACAAACAAACAAACAAAAATAAAAAACAACCTCCCCCAAAAAAAAACAAACAAAAAAAAAACCACCAAAAAACCAAAAAAAACCCAAAAAGCCACAAA
>VYZP01026880.1:0-13803 GCA_013400635.1 Hypocryptadius cinnamomeus
TGATCCTTGTGGGTCCCTCCCAACTCAGCTTCTTCTGTGATTTTGTAGCAGGAAAAAAACATAAATAAAACAGAATTATAGGACAACACGTGGTCAGTTGAGAAAGTTGGGATGCGCCCATCTCCCTTCAGACAAGCTCCCAGGAGACACAGAGAGAGCACAAACAGATCCTGCTGGTGCAGATCCCTGGCATTCCGAGGGGCCCAGTGAGCTCCATCCCAGCAGCATGCAGCAGGAGAGACTTGTCCTTCTTGGAGGCACCAAGATCAGGCAGAACAAACCACTGTAAGACAGGAAATATTGAATTGTGTCTGCTGCTACAGAGCTGAACACTCCCTTTTTGCTCCTGATTCTTCTCTCAGCACCATCAGGGATGCAGAAGGAGCATGCCCTGAACACTTTTTCCACCTGACAGTAGGACTGCACTCCCTCCCCACTCATCAACCCCAAACATTACTCCCTCCCATCTGAGTCAGACGCTGAGAGGTCGCTGAACACAATCCTGAACAGATGTTTGAAGCACAGAAGCGCTGTCATTGGTGAGGGACAGGCTGTGTGCACACAGAAAGAATGTGGGGTGAACTGAGCCAGCATGGCTCCTGCCTCAGCTGCCTCCATCCAGACTCCACTGGCTATCCCACAGGAAGATGAGGATGAATTTGGGTCCTGGTTTTGTATCCCCTTCTGTTTGTACATCCTCCTCCAGGGGATTTCAGCAGGTCTGGCTTTGTTCTGGTCTGTGGTAGGGCTTGTCCATCTCAGGGCTGCACAAACACACTGGGGAAGAAAAAGCTCAGGCCACAGAGGAAATATTAAACACAGTTTTTGTGTTGAAAGGAAAGGGCGTTGCTCCCTCTCAAAGGTAAATCCTGAGTTGCAGGGTGAGGAGGAGAAGGGAATTTGCACATCAAGGTCTTCCCATCAGTGAAGGCTCCTCCAGCCCCGTGGCTGGGCTGTCACTGCCTGTTTGCCTTCTCCAACACACCAAAGGACATTTTAAAACAATTTCTTCTCCACAAATATATACAAACCCAAACCACTACTTCTCCAGGTTTCCTCTCTTTCCCCCTTTCATCCCTGTGACATCTTCCTCCAATAAATCCTCCCTTTACATCCCATTAGGGACTGCTCCTGGACAATTTGCAGCTGTGACAGCCCGGGAGATGCCTGGGGCCTGTCTGCCTGCCTGCCAGCTCACACACACCCCCGGCTTTGCCGTGCCTGTGCACGGAATGGCTTCACGGCTGGGCTGGCACTCCCCTTCCAGGCTTTCCCCGGGATGCTCACAAACCCCTTCACCTCCCCTCTCCACCTCTTTGTGGCCTCCCAGACGAGGGTTTTGCTGGATAATGAGCCGCAGCACGCTCCCCGCTGCCCGGATGGCCCCGGCCGCCCCGGGACGTGGCGAGGATGGAGCCGGAGCTGCCGGAGCTGGCACCGCTCGGATGCCGGATGCCTCCGGGCACAGCATTTCAAGGGCACATCACGCTCCAGCCGGGATGCTGCCAGCAGCCCTCCCCAGCGCTGGCTGAGCCACTCGCTTGATTCCTTCCAGCAATTTTTTTTTTTTTTTTTTTTAAGGCAGCTAATCGCTCCGAGGGAGTCCCGGAGTAATGAGAATTGGCAGGAGCGGGCAGATATTAGGTTTATTCACCACCAGTTTTAAATCATTTAGCATAGCAGAAAGGCCGTGGTTCTACAAGCAGCGTGTTCTGCTTTGCTCCTGTCGTGGGTCCTGTAAAAAGGGTTTAGGGCTGAGTGGGAACAGGGGTGTCCGTGGGGGCTCTGCTCTGAGGGGCTGGCACAAGGGTGAGCACGGCCAAAAAATGGGGCCAAGGATTTGAGCCAAAGCTCATCCCCACCCACAGGAGCTCCCACCAGCTGCAGACTGGGACTCCTGAAGGATTTTTGTCCCGTTGAAGGCAGCCTGTGGCTTTGGTTTAAAAATAAAGCCTTAAAAAGGCAATTTGGGGAGCTGGCCCGGGGATGCTCCTTGCACAGCAGAACGCAGTTCCTTGGGGATTGCTGAGAAAAGTCGCGGGAGAAGTTAAACTTTCACCCTGGCACTTATTGTAAATCTCTCTGGTCAAGGCCCAGACCTAAAATTAGCCCACGGAGCCCTTTTAGAGGTTGGGATTTTTCACTTGATTTTCCAAGTGACCGACCAGCAGCAGAGCAAACCGCGCCCTTCCACACTGAGAGCTCTGGGTGTTCTCTACTGCAGCCCCCGTGCTTGATGGAAGCAAGGCCAGGCATTCCAGCCTGGCTTTACACATCCTGAAACAAGCAACACCCCATGGAGGGAAGGCAGGAGAGAGCCTGTTGTGTAGCAAAGCCTTTGCAATCACAAAGCATTTGTTTTGGTTCATGAAAGAAATCCCAGCATCCAGCCCTTCCCTGGGCTCCTGGTTTTGCTCTTAGTGGTGGTGTGTAAAATCTAGTAAAAGCTGGGATGCTGGGCTTTCTGCTGCCTGCATGGGAGCAGCCACACCCTCGGCATGGCCCTTTCCCTTTAGGATGGTCTGGGGGGTCCCAGAGCAGGCAGGGCACAGCATCAGCTCCGTGCAGCTCCCGGCCCTGCTGCCAATCGATAGCGAGTGCAATGAAAACCTTAATGAAATTCCAGCCTGAGAGACTATTGATTGTGTGTTTTCTTTAAAAATGGATATGAATGGGAGAGAGGCTTTGAGGAGGAGGAGGCAGGGGAAGGGGGGGGAGTGGAAACTCATTGTCAGCTGCTGTGGGACGTGGGTGAAGGTGGGTGGCCCAGGGTTACCTGCACTCAGCAGTGGGATCCAGCCTCTCTGTGAGCATCCATTCACCCCCAGAATGCCCCTGGGAAGGGAACCATAGAATGTCAGAAACATTTAATGGTTTGGGTTGGAAGGAAACTTAAAGCTCATCTCATTCCAGCCCCTGCCCTGGGCAGGGACACCTTCTGCCAGACCTGGTTTCTCCAAGCCCTGCCCAACCTCGCCCTGAAAATGTGACCAGTCAGAAGCAGGAGGGAGAGAATCCACCCAAACTCATCACAAACCTGCCATAATGGAGAAAAACAAGAGTCCCTGTCCCAGTTGTGCCTCCTCAGCAGTGCTTTTGCAGTGTCCACTTTGGCCCTTGCTGGTTTGGGAGAAGAAAAAGCAAATGGTGCATCACTCTGCACCAGCCCTACAACAAATCTTCTTCTTCTCCCCCAAACCAGCCTATCCTCAAATCTCCCCAGAATACACCTGTCAGGGTAACGGGATGGTGAGGAAGAATAATAAATAAATACTAATAATAACAATAATGCTAAAATCCACCCTTTTCCACCTCTTATATAACCAGCATTGTCTTAATCCTACAGGTGCTTCACAGAGGTAAAAAGGATTTGTTCCTCCTGCAAATCCTTTTTTTTTCCTTTTTCTTTCTTTTTTTTTTTTTTTTTAATAGTGACTCATCCCTATCCATACGTGGACACGCCGTGGGGAGGCTGGGGGGGCTGTGCAGGGTCCCAGAGGCAGTGTGACCCCCAACTCCATCCCTTACACCTCTCTGGGCTTCAGTGCCCCTGTCCTGGGGCTTGGTCCATCCTGACCCACCCTGTCCTGGGGTTCAGTCTGTCCTGAATCCCCTGGCAGGGAAAGTGCTCTGAGATGTGCCCAAAATGCATCAGCAGGATGACAAAGGCAGGCACTGCATCCAGACCCCAAAACTCCTCCTGGAGCCACTCCAGTCACACCCCCCTGCCTTGTGCCCCCCGGGAATGTGGGTGTGGGGGGGATTACCCCAATCCCCTCTCCTGGACACTGCAAGGACAAATGCTGGGTGATAGATGGGGTGAGGAAAGGCTGCAGCCCCTCTTCGGAGCACGGGGCAGCCCTGCCAGGACTTGTGGATCTGGAGGATCTTGGGGACCTGAAGACTTGGCACCTCGAAAATTTAGGGTGCTGCCCAAGGATTTGCAGCGCTCCCAGGAGGGTTGGGGAGCCCGTCCGAGGACTACGGGCTCCTCCTGAGGATTTCGGGTGCCATACGAGGATTTGGGGTGCCCCCCATTATTTGGGGCGCTCTCGCAGGCACGCCCCCCGGGCCAGCCCGTGCTGGGCGGGGATGGCTCGGTGTCGCCGGGGTCCCCATCGCGGAGCGCCGGGCGGGGGCGGCGGGGCCGGGCGGGGCCCTTTAAGGCGGCGGNCCCCGGGGGCTGCTCCGGGGATGGGGCTGCCCCAGGGGACGGCGTTTCCCCCGGGGCTGCAGCCGTGGGTTGGTTTCCCCCGGGGTTTGGGGATGGCAGCCCCCAAGGGGGGGCACAGGCAGCACGCAGCCCCCCGCACGGACGGTCCCTTATTTTCAGTCAGTATTGTGTGCCTGGCTGTGCATGAGGGGTGCAGGTGCTCCGGAGGGGTCGCAGGGCCCCCCGAGGCTCAGCAGCCCCGGTGCCTGCCGTAGCCGCGGGGACAGCGCGGGGCAGCCGCGGCTGCCGAGCTCCCCCAGCCCTGCTCTGCCGAGCCTGGGCAGCACCACGGGAAGGCCCTTGGGAGGCTTGGGGGACTTTCTGCCCGGCCCTTCTGCTTGTTTCTGGTTTTGGTGAAGTCAGGCCGGAGCCCTGCTGGACTGTGGCGTGGGGGAGGTGAGGTGTGCCTGGGGATATTGCTCTGGCTCCAGGGATTGACAGCCTAAACCTTTGCCTTCCAGGTCCCTCCCTCCAAGTCGGTCTGGTACTTCCTCCCAGTGTGGAAATTGATCGGTTGAAGTTATGCATTTGACCTGCAAGAGCCACGCTGCCGGTGCTTCGGGGATTTTGTGAACTGGAACGGGAAAGGAGGTAAAATCTCCCTGTGCCCCCGGCACCCTGCCCAAAACCCCCCGCGGGCCCTGCTCCTGTGGCTTTGAGTGGATGAGGGGCAGCTGGGGGAGTTCAGCCTGGAGGAAAGGAGGCTCAGGGGGGACCTTCTCGCTTCTACAACTGCCTGAAGGGAAGGTGTAGCCAGGTACAGCTGACTAGCCCAGAGGAAATGCCCTCAAGTTATGCCAGGGGAGGTTTAGTTGGATATTAGGAAAAATCTCTTTGCTGAAAGGGTTGTCAGGCTGCCCAGGGCAGTGGTGGAGTCACCACCCATGGAGGATCTAACAGAGGTGTGGATGTGGCACTAGGGGACCTGGGCAGTGCTGGGGGAATGGTTGGACTGGGTGATTGTGCATGTCTTTTCCAAACTAAATGATTCTATGATTACTCAGAACTGCCCTCCATAAGGATTTTTGGTTTGATTTGTTGGGAGAGTGGAGAAGGACCATGGATTTCTGGGGATGCCTTTCTAAATAGGAATCACCCACCTGAACCACACAGGCTGTTCTGAAATGCTCAGCCCCCCTTCCTTGGGAGGAGGGCACATTTGTACAGACAGGTGGGTGTGTGCTGCCAGGAGATCTGCTCAGATGGGATGGCAAGTGCCCTTGGACCTTCCCTCTGTGTCCTTCAGTGGTATTTCCCAGTGTCTCACCATCACTGTAACACAGCAGAGGAGCCCACGGCTACCACTGAGTGTTTCCTTAAAAAAGCTGCATAATCCTCTCTGCTCCAGCTTGGGGAGCACACAGGTTTGCCAGCCCTGCCTGGTGTCTCACCCAGCTCAGTGACCAGACTGCTCTGCCATCGAGGAGGGTGTCAGCCCTGGTCCCCATCCCTGCCTGTCAAGGCTTTGGGGTTAAAATCCCCTCATTCCTCAGCTGCTTCAGGGCTGCGGTGGCTGCTTGACTGCAGGGCCGCGTCTTCTGGCTGATCTGAGGTCTGTCCCCTCTTCTCCTGGACTGTGAGCACCCTCATGGCAGCGTGGTCTTGTCCAGCCTCCTCTTGTCCTTCCTCCTTGGAGGCAGAACACCCGTCTCTTCAAGATGAGGATGTTGCTGGCTAGTGCCTTTCCTCTTCCTCCTCTTCTTCTTCCCAGCAGAAGCAGAGACACCAGATGATGGTTGCACATCTGCTGGCCCTGCTGACTCAGGCTGGCTGGGATGCCCCAGGGCAGTGCTTCCAGCCCTGAGGTTCCTGCATCATTCCCCTCCTGCCTGTGGCTGCCCTCACTTGACCTCAGCTGCTTTCCCTGCCCGTGGATGCCAGTGAGGTGCTGGGATATGGTTGGAGACTTGTCCCTGGCTCAGTTATCCACTTTCTTGTGCAGGCAGAGGGAACATGGGGGCCCTGCCCCCAGGTGTGCTCCCAGAAACTTCAATCCCAGCTGGCTCCATCACAGTGGAGAGGAGGAGAGAACATGCCCGAAGGGAAAACTGCATCCCACACCTGATTTTTGCTAAAGGGAAAACCAGAAGGGCTTGGAGAATCTGCTTGCTCTCGTGCAGGGTTTGGATGGGACTTGACAGGAGCCCCACATCCATCCACACCCACAGGTGGGGGGACAAGAGAGGGACCCAGTGTGCATCCCCCCCAGGGTCCCACTGGGAAGATGTTTGTGCCCTGCTTCACTGGGTCCTGGCAGCATTTGGACCCTGGGGCAGGAGAGGGGCTGCAATGGCACCCCAGAACCCTGGCAAGAGGGATGGCAAAGCTGGACAGAGCCTGTGAATCCCTCTGGTGTGGTCATGGCCATGCTGGGTACGAAGCTCTGCTTGCCCAGGAGCATCCCTGCACAGTGAAGAGAAAAAGGATATTTGAGGTTGGATCTCCAGCCAGGGCTGGCAGCTGTAACAGGGTGTTTTGGCATCCTCTGGTTGAGGGTGGGGGGGTTCAAAGCCCACTGGAATTTTTATTTTGCTTAATACACCACTTAAGCAATTAGCAGTGATTGTAGCAGTCCTGGATGAGGCGCTGGGTAGAATTGAATTTCCCCAGCTCAGATACCATTAGGCAGCAGTTTAAGGCTGTTTGCAGGCGGGTATGAGACAGTGATGCGTGTGGGGAATTAGATCTGCAACATAAAAAAAACATAATAAGAAAATTTCCTACAGAACTGTGTAACTTTATCTCATGTATATTATGTGCTGTAATTGAAAAACAATCTTAGGGGTTTCTCTGACCTAATGATGGGGGATCCCCAGTGATGACTGTGCTGTATCCATCAGGATTTTCTTTGTTGAGGGTCCACTCTCTCCAAAGACACCCCCAAAGAGCTCCTCCACGGCACAGCAATCCCCAGGGCAAGGGTAATTTCTTCTGAAGAGTTTGCACTTGCTTTGGGAAGTGCAGCTGGGTTGATGTTGCAGGGCTTTTTCTTTAAATCTCCAGAGTTTTGGGTGCATCCAGGGGAGGGGGCTGAGCAGATGAATCTGCTGCTGTTTGGCATTTCTGAGTGCAGGAAGGGTCTGCCCACAGGTACCAGGTCAGTGGTTAATGTGTAACAGGTGTGCAGGACACTGCACCCACAGCACACCAGCCTGGAGGGGGATGGATGGATGTGCAAATAGTTTTCCAAGGATGGGAATGTAAGAGGAGGAGGAGGAGAAGGGTTTTGCTGTGGGCTGAAGGGCGGAAGGAAATCGAGGCTTAGCGAGGGAAATGTGAGATTGCTTGGTTGGGGACAGGGCTTCTGCTGCTCCTCGGGGGAGGCTCTGCTATTGTGGTGGTTAAAAATAGACTTTGGACTGGGTAGTTTTCTGTGGGAAGCTCTCTGGCTGGAGACAGGCACGTGAGGTGGCATCCAAGTGAGGGGGAATGGACAACAGCCTCTGATCTCCTTCACCTAAAGCTCTGGGGTTTAATTTATTTTGTTTTTCCAATAGCTTTTCCTTTGGGGCATTGAGGGGGTGTCTGTGTTTTATTCCCAGACACAGCACACAGCCTACAAGCCCCAAGCTGCATTCATGATGCCCAGATGCACCAAGCTTTGCTGATCATTGTCACTGCACCCTGGGGACCCTGTCCCCATGGCTGAGGTGTCCCCCAGGTGCCACAACACCAACAGGTTGGGTGGCTTGGGTGATGCTCCAGCCCCGTGCGTGGGCTGGCAGAGTGGCTCCCTGCAAGCTGGATGGAATTACTCAGAGAAAAGATTATCTAAGATCCAGTGGATCTTATCTATGAACTTGTCTTTATTTTCCAGCAGCTGTCAGCACAGGAAGTACAACATCCACTGCGGGGGATTTTGGAGGGGAGGGAGAGGAACAACCCTGTGATATGGTCAGAGTAGTGGGAGATGGAGAAAATCTCAGGTTTTACTGGGGGGCTCTCATGGGCCCATCTGCTCATTTTCAGGAGCATTGGTTCCTGTGGGGCTGGAATCACAATATCACACAGAGCTGTGGGGACACCCTTATGTGCAAGAGGAGGAAAGGTTCATTTCTTGCTCATTTTCTCTTTTGAAGATGTGTCCCATCAGCACCTGCACCCCAAAACCTTGGCCACCCAGCACTACTGAGTGCTTTGGGGATTCCTTTTTGAGAGCTGGGCTGGCCAGTGGGACCCCTCACTGGGCAGAAAAAGGCACAAGGAGCCTTTCCACACTAGAAAAATGTTTTCTAAGCTGCAGGTGACAGGTGGACCCTGAAGTGCAACTGGGCAGGGAGTTAAAGCGTGCTCCTGCTGAGGGATTGGTTCAAGGCAGGTGGTTTGACTATAAAATTTAAGGCCAAAATGCTGTTCAATTAATATTTTAGTGGGATGGCCAGTAAATGAGAGGAACAAGGAATGTTTCCATTTCTATCTGGTTCATACAGGCAGTCTGATTTAAGATCACAATAGTATAAATAGTACATGGAGTACTGAGGATCATGGAGAGCAGTCAGCTTCTCCCACGCCAGGGCTGTGGTCAAGGGTCCAGGGGGGTGTGAAAGCAAAAGGTGGCTTCTGCTTTTGTTTCCTATGGTTCTCTCTTCCTCAGCTCAGCCTCTGCATGCCATTAAAGCTCTGGTGGGTCTCGAGGGCTGGGAAGGGTCCTCGAGGTGACAAAGGGAGGAGGTCACTTGGTCACAGGCTTCAGGTCTCAGCTGTGGAATGAGGGGAGATCAGCTCCTAGCATCCCTCATGCTTGCACAGCAGGAGCAGGGATGATGATCAGTCTGAGCTGCTCGCTCTGCCCCGCTGTCCCCTTCCCCAGGACAAGGTTTTGGGGTGGAGGTGCTGATGGGACTCATCTTCAAAAGAGAAAAGGGGCAAGAAATGAACCTCGTTGTCCCGTGTGCCCAGGGCAGGCAGTGCCTGGGCTTTGTGCGGGCAGGCTGCAGGCTCCCCCGGGAGCTGCCCGTGTGCCAGGAGCATCGCCCGGGGGCTATCGCCTTGCTCTGCGACCTGCTCGGGGATCTCCTCTGGCGTGGCACGCTTAGGTCAGGCGCTTTTCTGGGGGAGCAGGTGCCTGGGTTTCCTCATGTCATTCCCGCGGGATCGCGATGACCAGCTGGGGCTTTGAGTGGCATCGATCTTGCTGGAAACCGAGCAGCCTTGCAGGACTGGGACAGCCGGGCTGGGCTGGGATCTCCTTGCCCAGGAGCCGGGCTTTGCCTCCTGCGCTGCCTTTTCCTTTCCCGTGGAGCCGGCAGTTTCCAGCACAGGTGGAGGGATGGAGGGAGGGAGGGATGGAGGGATGCAGCTCGCTGCTCACAACCTCCAGCAGACAGTGCTTTTCCCCGCTCAGTTTCGGATCACTTTGTCCCAGCCTGGCTGCGCTGCGCTGGGCGGAAGGGAAACATCTCTTTATTAGGGTTGTTTCCTTAAATAAAGCCATCAGAGCCAGCCGTGCTGGGCAGGCTGTGCTGGCCATCCCATGACCGGTGTTGCGCATTCGGGTTATTAACACCTCATTAGATGCTGGTTCCTCCCCACGCCTCTGGTTCAGCAAATCCCAGTGGCTTTGTTGTTGCTCCCTGACTCCCGCTTCACCGGGGAGTTGTTTTTTTATGGTCTCCTGCGCTTCTGCTGACAGTTTAAATTTCATTTCTTCTTGAGGTCAGTAGCTTTGCTTCGACTTTCAAAGTATTCTGTGTGTGTCCCCGTCCCCCAGCCCCCGGAGCAGGGGATGCCTCAGCACACCTTAGTGGGAGAGGTGTCCCAAATCACTGCCAGCAGCTGGCTCTCACCTGCTGCCCCAGTCTGGGTTTCCACTTGGCAAACACCAGAAGTTCTTTATTTTTATCTCCTCTTCTTAAGTTTTGCCTCAGTTTCCCAAATGACAGAGGCAGCAGGCACAGCTCTGCCCTGGGAGGAGTTTGGGGACTCATGCAGACGGGTTAGGAGCCTGTCACCAGCCTGATGCCATGGTTGTCACTCCGTGGCTTCTTCATGACAACAAACCACCCCATTTTATGTATTTATTTTTCTGTCCTCTTGTGTCACCCAGGCCAGGGACTTAAGGCTGTGGCCCCTGAGCCACTTCTGGAGTGGGCTGATGGCACTTCCAAAGGGATCTGGCTCCTTAGAAAGGTGCCTGGAGTGTGCTGCAGCCCTCAGGAAGCTGGGCTGGCAGGGCATGGCCCTTTCCAAAAAGCAATTGCAGATTTGCTGCTTATTTTCATCGTGAGCTTATTTTCGTCTCTGTTCCACCGCTCTGCCCGGGGATGCTGTCTGTGGCATGATAAGTTATTTCAAGAAGTGGGGCAGAGCTGTTGGCATGGAGGGGAGTGCAGGCATCCAGATTAAAGGTAAATCTACACAGATAACTGGGAGCCTGCTTCCTGCAGAAATCAGGTGAATCAGGGGTGGGGATGGCTCTGCAGTCCCAGGGGCTGCCCTTAAACCACCCCACTGACTCCAGCCTGTGCTGTTGGATCCTGGCTGGGGCTGCTGGCTGTGCTCTGGGCACGGGGGGTTGGATGTGTGGCACAGGGTTAGTAATCCCTGCCACCGCCTCCTCAGACCTGCCAGATGTCTCTCCTCTAGGCTTCATTTTTATAAATTGGCCTTTTAAAGTCTGTCATCCCCATGCAGATGAAAGGAAGATGCTGTGATGCCTCTGCGTGCTCGTCTCCGAGCCTGAGCCCGGCTGCCATGCCTGGATCTCCTTGAGACTTTTTGTTTGGGGCTTTATCTTTTTTGAAGTGCCTTTTTTTTTTTTCCTTCTTTTTTTTTTTTTTCCCTTAACCTCTCAGAGTCTGTTAGCTTGCCATCCCTTGGTTTCAAACAGGCAGGCCCTGAGCACCAGTCCCTCCTGGAGAGAGGGATGGGGAGCTGTGTTTTCCCCCAAATTCATGGGAAGGAAACCAGCAGAGCCCCGGGGCTCAACACCCTGGGCACATGCAAATCAACACATCACCAAGGGGCTTTCTCTTTCCCCCACAAGTCCCTCCCTGCTCTTTTCCCTTTGCACCCTTTCCCTCTCCCTTGCTGTGGCTGTCACTGCTTGGATTGGCAGCAGGAGACTCCTTTTCATCTCCCTTTTCTCCCTGAGCCCAAATACTCCTGGCCCATGGCTTGGTGCCAGGGCAGCTCCTGGGCCATGGCAGAGCTGGGGTTGTGAATTTTCAATTCAAAGGGCAGAGTCTTTAAATCCTCTGCTTGGTGATGGATGGATAATTAGGAATTTCATTTGCTGGGCGGGTAACAAACAGCTTTGCATTTTCTGCTGCTTTGCTGATGTCTCTTGGGGAAATTCAGAGGCTGCTCCTAAACTGCAGGGATGGGTTTTCTCCCAGCTGGCATGGCTCCCTGCTCAGGTCTCCGGGAAATCCCTGTGATGCTGGGGAGAGCTTTGCCAGGGATTTCTGCAGGAGCTGGAGCTCTGCTGCTGTTGTGGGATGTGAGGAGCCAGTGCAGGCCCGTGTGTAGCCTGTCCTCAGTGCCTCCTTGGCACAGCCAGGGCACTGAGCAGCATCCTTGCCTTAAAGGTGAGGAAATGCCACATGTATCATGTTTCTGGTGGGATTTTGTTGGCTGTGTGGGTTTCTCAGTGTTTGAGGGGGTTGAGAGCCCCTTCCTGGGATGGAGGTGCTCCCAGAGAACTCATCTCCATAGGGATGTGCTGGGGGTATGGCAACCAGCTCCTGGCCACAGCTGCTGCTCTGAATCCCAGCCTCCAGGGCTCAGTCCTGCCTGGGGTCTGAGGACTGACATGGCTGGGGTCTGGGGGATAAGGAGGGGGTTATGCCAGTCCCCAGTGCCCACCCCAATCCCGTGGCTTGTTCATCCGAGCAGTAATTAATTACTGGCCGTGTAAGCTGCTGGCGGGATACGGCGCGTGATTTATTAGCAGGAGTAATCCCTCGCCAGCAAAAGAGCTGCTCTGTGAATGGAGAGCAGCAAAATCCAGGGAAAGAGCTGCTCTGTGAATGGAGAGCAGCAAAACCCGGGGGAACTGTCCTGCCCTTCCAGAACTGGATCCCACAGGCACAATCCCTGCCTGGAGCAGGGAAGCCACACACACCCTTGGGCTCAGTGTTTGAGCAACTGAGGTGGATTTGCCAAACTGCTGCCCTTGGAGTGGAGGAAGGAAGGTGTCTGGACACAGGGACAGATGTTTGGAGTCATAGGTTCAGCAGTGCCCCAGCCAAGGCCCACCAGCACCAGCAGCCATGAGCAGTTTTGGCACTGAGAGGTGATTTTTGGGGTGCAGTCACTCAGTCGCTGCTGGGGTCCCCCAGGGGAGGCTGTTCGTGCTGCCCAGAGTCAGGTAGAGATTTGGGAAGTGCAACATGATGAGCACCAAGCTGGGCTGTACACAGACCCTGCCAGTCTCACAGCCACTGGGAGAAGGACCAGTGTGGAGACTGGGCAAAGTGGTGCTTGTCCTAAGGGCTCACAGTCTGGTCTGCAGCTCCTGTCAACTTCTGGTGTACTCCTGGGTCTGCCTTCTGTTCCTTTTCCCCCTGTAGCCCACCTACTCATGGGCCTCTGCTGAGGACCTGTCCTGGGTTCTCTGTCAGCTGATGCTCGGCAGGGAGGGCAAAATCCCAAAATTGATGTGGCAAAGGATGAGGGCAGAAATAGAGACTGGAGAGAAAGAGAAGGACCAGCTGCTGGGTGCAGAGGGGAGAGTGCTGCCCTGGGTGGATAGTTCCAGGACCCCCAGTGCTCCCTCTCCCTATGGAGAGCTGTGCCATGCCCAGGCAGACACACAGTGAGAGGAATCCTGCAGGCAAACGCCCCCGGGCTCCTCCACTCGGGGACTCCTTAGCGGTTTCATGAGAAATCAATAATGCTTTTGCATGGTCATAATCGTAAAATAAGTACAATTTATGGCTGCTGCCAGGGCCAAGATTTTTTCCTAGTGGATGAGGTGGAGAGAGAGCGACACACAGACACTTTCCCACAGCATTTTCCTTTGCACTGGAACTGCAGATCAGCTCTGGCACCATGGCAAGGGGTGAACCCATTTTGGGGGTCAGGGTTGTTGTCCATGTCCATACTCCCCTTCGGGGGTGCAGGGTGGGTTGTCCATGTCCCCATTTGTGGGGAGACAGGATGGGTTGTCCATGTCCCTATTTTTGGGGGAGAGGCTGGGATGTCCATGTCTCTGTTTCTGGGGGACAGGCTGGGATGTCCATGTCCCTGGTTTTGGGGGGCAGGCTGGATTGTCCATGTCCCTGTTTTTGAAGGACAGGATGGCATGTCTGTGTCCCTGTTTTTGGGGAACAGGCTGGGATGTCCATGTCCCTGTTTTTGGGGGACAGGCTGGGATGTCCCTGTCCCTGTTTTTCGGGGCAGGGCAGGTTGTCCATGTCCCTGTTTTTGGGGGACAGGCTGGGATGTCCCTGTCCCTGTTTTTCGGGGCAGGGCAGGTTGTCCATGTCCCTGTTTTTGGGGGACAGGCTGGGATGTCCCTGTCCCTGTTTTTCGGGGCAGGGCAGGTTGTCCATGTCCCTGTTTTTGGGGGACAGGCTGGGATGTCCCTGTCCCTGTTTTTCGGGGCAGGGCAGGTTGTCCATGTCCCTGTTTTTGGGGGACAGGCT
>VYZP01026882.1:0-14537 GCA_013400635.1 Hypocryptadius cinnamomeus
CTTTGCCTTGTCCCCTATACCAGTGTCTTTGGCAGCTTGTGTGGCACGTGCTATCTCCTCTGTCAGCAGGGGAGGCAACAGGCAGCGCTGTCTTCACAGACTTGAGGACAAGCTCTATGGGTCAGCTGCTATATATAAAAGTGTAATTAGTTATTTTTGGCTTCTACCTAAGAAAACCTCCACTGCAGACCTCTATCATCATAGAAAAAATGTACTCTAAAGCCCTAAACAAATGTGTTCCCTCAGCTGTGATTAGCAATGCTGGACATGTGAGCTATCTTACTAAATACCATTCAAGAACGTAACTGTTCAGAACCAGATTTGTTCCACTGCTGTCCAATCAATGAATAATGTTCCTTCTCAGAATGGGAAGCCAGGTGTTTCCTACCTGAAATGTATGGAAGTCATCCATTACTAAATGAAAACAGGTTGACTTAAAAGTCATGTAAATCACATCAAACCAAGTAGAAACAGGAATTAATCGTGCCCCATTTCTTTTTCGCTTTGGTGATGCCACAAAACATTTTTGGCAAAGCTGTTACCTTTCTTAATAAGTCAGGCCTCCACTCTAAGGAATATTTTTTAAATACATTGCATTTCTGTTACTTAAGACAAGACAGTGTTGTCAGAAAGTTTTAGTTCAATGCAGGATAAGTTCCTCTCTGAATGACTTCTTTCGAGGAGGCAGGTTTTCTTCAAGACATCTGAACATCCATCTTTAGTCATACAGATACATCAAATTGCTTTGTGACAATTAACCATCAAGTCTGGACCTACCTAAATCTTTGCAAAAGTAACAGAAAAACAAACAAACTGTATCTGATATAATTCTGAACTTGCAGGAGAATGTTGTTGAGTGGATTCTTTTTGCCAACCAACCAAATGAAAGCTACTGGATTGAATATATAAAGAAGGTTAATAGAGCCTTTCTTAATATGAAATGATTACTTATTTTACTCCATAGTAGTTTGACTAAAGACATAAGAATAACACCACCTAGAAAAGGGAGGAAACAATTTATTCTATTACAATATTCTAATCAAAACCTGAAAAACTAAGGTCTGCTAACTAATATGCTAAATCCATGAAAACTAGTTTAATCTAACTTCAACTTATACTGCAGTTTCAGTTGTGTCTGCATGAGATGAAAATACCCCTGTGTCAACTTCATTGACAGTGAAATACATCAGATACTCCATCAAGTAATGATAGACCCGCATAAGAAGAGGCTGTCACAGTCACAAGATTTGTCCTGGATGACACACAAAACAAACTAACATAGAACATAAAAAAAAAAAAAAAAGAAAAGAAAAAGCTCTTTATACTTAATTCAATATGGCTTTTTGCAACATGGCAAAATATTACAGCTTAAAGCATACATCTCCTCACAGAGGAGAGACAAATTTTGCAGTCAAATTAAAAGCATAACAGGAAACAAGTAACATGCAGACCTTCTGCTTTTTTCGGCCAAATGACACTGCAGCCTAACAGAATCTGGGAAAATACCCTATTTCACTTCTAAGAAGGTATTAATCTGAATTAGAGGATTAAGGTTTTATCATAATTAATTGGGTACATTCATAAAAATTTACTGTTAAAGAAAACAGACTGCAAAACACTTGATTTAAAAATTTAACTTAGGAATTTAAAACCAAATCATGTGCCCAAGTCCTGGAAACGTAAGGAATGAAACAAAGTATAAATTAATCTTCATCTATTTCTGGTTTTCTTCTTTATTCCCATCATCTTTGTGAAGAACAGGGAGAGGATGAGCCTCTGTGTTGAAGACCCAGTGTTCAAATGGAAGAAGATCATCTTCAGAAAACAGCAAATACAGGTACCTGGCAAGAAAAAAAAAAAGGTAGGAAATGAGACCATATCAGGGAATTGATTTTCAGGAAAACACATAATAATTCATATTTAATTTACTTGAGTACTAAACTTCCTGTTGAGATGGCATGACTGATTTTTTCTTGCACAGCAAAAAAAAACCCAAAAAAACCCAAAAACACAAGACAGAAAAACCCAAAACCCAGAACTGCAGAGATCAAGACAAAAATTTAATCTCATTAAAAATTTAGGAGATGTTGATGGATAATGAAAGCTTTTGCTTTTTTCTCTTAACAGGCCCTGCAAGCTTTCCATGGAAGTTGTTTTTTCTTCTTTTTCTAAAGTTTTAAAATGAAAAATACGCAATATAAGTCTGTTAAGTTCTCTGTCTAGTCAATTTGTTTCATTAGTGCTTGCATATAGAATTAAATCGTATCAAAGACAGGAGATGCAATGTCTCAAAAACGACCAAGTATCTTTATCAGAAGTAAAGATAATTTGCAGAAGTCAGGGAATTTAGTTTATTGACTCAGATTGGAAAAAAAAAATGCAATTTTGCTTCCTGTCACCTAAGAAGAGCTCTGCTATTTCACTCGGATTTTGTCACGTGAGAGTGTCAAGGCTACTAATGATAAATACTTATCTGTGAAGATGATACACAGAACTACTTCACATTAATGAAAGCCAACTTTCTTAACTTACTTGAGTGTCTCTGAAAGGAAGAAACTTTGCTGCACATCATCATGGCTTTCATGATTGTTATAAACATCTCTAATGCCAGAATAGCCGCCGTCTACTCTGCAGTGTTTTTCCAGTGCCTGAAGGAGGGAAGAGAACACCCAAATCAGTGGAATTAACAAAATGAATATTATGTCAGTTTTTCTGTTTGGCAATAAAACTAGCAAAAAACAATTGCCCCAATTCTTTTGATAAAGAGATGAAAACTTGGTAAATCTCTAGATAGAAAACTCTTTAAAAAGAAGACATAGGCATACTGGTCTAATTTCATATTCAGGAAGAGAAGCAAAATAATAAATGCATAAAAAGTGAACACAAACCACCTTTCAGAAGGAAAGATTTATGTGTATAAGGATTTAAAGACATATGGATTTTCACTTATATTCTTTTTCCTCTTTTTAATAGGAGTAACAATAGCCTTTCTCTCCCAATCTCTCAGCCTTTGGAAATTGTGTTACTTATACCTTTTCTGGTCATATTTTGGTACTTGAAATGGTTGTGACATAATTGAACACCATACTAAAGATCAGTCTTTTCCTTACCTCCTGCAAATCCCTTCAAAAAAAGGAAAGGCAACTCACCATTTTCTGTGTAAGTGATATGGCTTCTCTTTGCAATTATTTAATTTTTCAATGGGAAACCACTGATATTGGGCTCTGACTGAATTTCTCTTTTGCAGCAGTCATATTTTTCTTTGCTACCTCTCTGAAAAAAGCTTTGTCTATTACACAGGTGCAGACAGAAAGCCAGGACTTAACACAACATAATTTAGCTGTAACAGTAACAAGGTGTTTTTCTCTAGCTTGTTTCCTAACTCTTTATTCAGTTAAAAGGTGGAAAGCAGATAACTGATTCCTATTTCACAATAAAAAGGAGTACACGGGCCACCTAAAAATACAATTTATTTTCTCCCCACAGGAATGTCCTATATTTATGAAGGAGAAAAAAGATCAGATGAAAGTATATATAAAAGGGCAAAAAAGATGCTGGAAATGTAGAAGGTATATACAGTGAGATTATTTAATAAACTTTGTTGCTTTTCTTTATCTTGGGTGTTTGCAATAGAAAGGTGGTGCCTATATGTATATATATGAGCCATAATTTCTTTAAATATACTGCTATCCAATACCTGGTTTGAATATTGGTTATCTTGCCACTACTATATTTAAAAATATGAATTAATAGGGTTTTTTTCTTTATAATTTATGTATTCTTACTCTATTCATTTTTCTTATTCTCTTTTACAACAACTCTCTGGTATCAGACAGTATAAGGAAGGACTAAAGAGAATTTAAGATGATTATATTTAAAACAACTCATTATTCAAAACCAAATTTAGAAAATGCTACTTAACCCTAAATAACTTCTTGCAATGAAAATGACAGTAAGGATTGTGGATGGCTGCATTCACTCAGGACCACACTACTGTGAAACAAGGTGTTTTCTGTGGAGATGGAATTGGAACAACAACTTTCAGGCAGAAATACCTGGGGCTTTATCCCCCACAAGAGAGAGCCAGGAGATAACTGGTTCCTCCCTTTCTGAACTTACTACAAATACCACTGAAGTGAGTACAGGATGTGTAGATTTTATTTAGGGAAAGCATTGCTGCATTTCAAAACACACAAACTAAAAAGCAAGGCAGAGGATATATCTAAACCAGGCAGAGTAAGTATTTTCTGAAGACAGATGGGACTAAGAGTCACTAATAATTACTGAAGTATTCATCACCTTCCCCTGCTCCAAAGGCTCTTTAAGATCTGTGTTTTGCTGTGAGTAGATATCCTCAACATCCTTGATTTTGCTGGAGTCCCTGTAGCTGTCTGCACACATTTGGCTTGCACGTCAGGTTCTCCTTAGTTTTCACTGGAGAATAAGCTGCCTATCGTATATTTAAAAGGGATTTTTCTCCAGAAGAGATCCTTTAAAGTATAACAGCCCATTTGTCTTTTCTTATGTGTCTTTAGGTTCTTTAATTTTCCTGGACACTTTTACTAAATGACAAATATACTTAAGTTTAAAGAAGTAATTTCCTCTGGCTGGTATTCCTTCCCTCTTGTCTACTTCAACCTGCAGCGAATTCCAAATTCTGCATCTGTGTCTGGATTTTCAATGCCAAACAAGAGATGTTTTTCAAGGCACAGCAGAAGCAGAACTTGAAGGATAAGGCTACTATGCAAGGAAATATCTGCATTCTAAACAGGGTGAGGAAAAATAAAAGCAAATTGCATTTACCAGTTATAGGCTCTAACTTACTTTGAGCATTCTTTGAGTTCAGAGGCATCATAAAGGTACCTGGAGGCACTGCTATGATGTAAACTAAGGGATTAACTTGCCCCATG
Organism: Hypocryptadius cinnamomeus; assembly: GCA_013400635.1. Taxonomy (NCBI): domain Eukaryota; kingdom Metazoa; phylum Chordata; class Aves; order Passeriformes; family Zosteropidae; genus Hypocryptadius; species Hypocryptadius cinnamomeus. Next base: position 4,911 of record VYZP01026882.1, read on the forward strand.
TTTGCCTTCTGGTGTTATCTGCTTGATGCAAATATGAAGCATCTCATCCATCAAAGCTACTTTCCACCTAACTAAAGGAACAGGACATCCACCTGCAGGATTAGTAGGATAAAAAGGCTCTGGGTTGTTAACCATCCTGGCAGTGATGGGCTTTTGTGCCCTTTCCTGCAGTTTGAGAGAACAGTGATGTTCACAGTGATAGGGGTAGTGATGGGCAGGAAGAAACAATCAAACACGTTTTAAATAAGTAGTTCTCAGAAAATGAGGGTGGCTAGGATCAGTTATGATACAGTAATGGAAAACATCAAGCACAGTGAAAACTGGCTGACAGTCTCAAACTATCATAAAGGGAAAAACAAAGGAAGTGCTACAAATTTAAAATATATGCCACATTTATAATGCAGAAAGGGAGGCTTTCATGAGCTAAGCTGATAAAACCTTTCTGACTCAGTAACAGTGGATATTGCTGGTGGTCATAACTGCATTTTCTCCAGCTGCTCAAGTGGATACAAAATTATCTTGGACTCAAAGCAGCAAAGCAAATTCACAAAGAAATAAAGGAGAGGCTATAGCATATTTTTAGTCTATAAAGTTAGAGAAAGACTTAAGAGACTTGTCAGAGAGTTTAGAAGTCATGACTCTAAAACTGCCTCCTTTTCTACTACAAGGGCACTGGGAAAAAAACCTAATGAGTTCTTATTGCCAGAGCAATGAGTTGAAAGTGGACATGAAACACATGAAGAACAACTTTTTTTGGACAAAACCCAAATTGTCTGATTGTTCATTTCCTCTTTTTTCTTGTTTCAGTCTCAGGTTCCCCTTTGTGCAACAGGTACTGGTAATTAAACCAATGGCCCTCAGTAGCTGGGGGCTCCCCCAAGGACAGAATGGGTCAGGTGCTCTTTGGGGCAGCATTAAGGAGCAAGAGGGAACAGAATTCATTACATAGTTACAGTAAGCTAGCATGGTATGTGCTGTAACAAAAAAATACTGTATTAGGTAGAGCTGTATGGCTATAAACACCAAGAGAGAACAGGAAGAAAAAAATATTTCAAACCTACAACTGGCTGCATAAGTTCTGGAAAGCTATAAGATTTGTTTTTGTGAAACACCCAACTGCATGTTAGGATGGTGGAAGACAGGCCCCAGGCAGAATGGGAGCAGCTGCATCTCCCACACCCATCTGGCTGTGTTAGAGCCAGCTTGAGAATAACCACAAGAATGTTAAACAAGGGACACTTGGGGAGTGAGAAGGAGGTAAACAAGTGTACCAACTTGAAAGAAACACAAACAAACTGAACCAAATGGGTAAAGAATAATAATAAGGAAAATATTTCAATTGTTTATAACAGTGTTATCAGTGTGGGCAGTAACAATGAGTCAGGAAAAAAATCTCCTGGAGAAGGAACAGTTGGCATTGCTGAAGCCTGATGGGATGACTTCCACAAACAGCCATTGTAAATATGCCAATTATAATCTGCCTGGGAAGATTCCAGTAGTAAAATGTGTGCCTATGGGTGGTGTTAGCAAAGAAGAAAGTAAGGGAACAGCCCTCTAAATTAGAGGTTTAAAACCTCAAATTGCTTTGGAATTAGTAATTCAGAAGCATATTGTTTCAGGGCCCCACAGAGCCAGCACCTTAGGGAGGCAAATACAATGCCCTAAATAACTGCTCTCTACCTAGCTGAATACAGTGCTCAATGCAGGCATGCAACAATCATGAATATTCAGGCAAAAAGCTTAAGAGTATAAGCACAGGTAATACTACTATTTTTTTTTTTTGGAAAGCAGATTTCACCTTAAATTTAATTCCTGGAGGATATCTAATTACCAGACTTCAAATAACCTTTTTTTTTCACAATGCTCAACAGCATTTGCTCAACATTTCTGGTAGGATCAATATCTACACAGTGAATACTGAATACATTTACAAATCTTGTTTGCTGTGGAGGGAGTTGGGTTTATGGGGTCATAACCCAGTAACAGCTCTCTAGTAGGCTCCCTTAGGGATAAGAAATTGTAGGGCACAAGTCTACATGTTCTACCCTCAGAGTAGATCAACCTTCTATAACTGGTGGTGTAAGCCCCTCCAAGAAGGTTGTAATCATACACTTCTAGAAGCAAAAGGTGTTGGGTAAACTGACAAACATGATGTTTTTGAAATCCTGGAAAGCAATACCTCTGCACAAGAGAGGTCACTGTGAGCAAAATACCGCAGAGAATTTTTTTTCTTTTTTTCATTTTTCTTAAGTACACAGAGCCAGAAAAATAATGTTCTTTAGCTTGCTGTATTTCCTATCAGATGTCAGCTAATTTAGCAAGGGCAACATCAGTGTGAGGAGGACAGAAGTGAACTCCAGAGGAGTGTAATAAGGACCTATACCTGGAGGATGAAACATGATAAATCTAAAGGGTCTCAACCTTAAGAGTAAGAGTGATTAACTGCTGAAATAAGGGAAACAATGGATTTGGCAAGCCCATTCTTTGCAGTGCAGACTAGCTGCCCTTTTGGAAGGCTTGTGCTAGACAAACACAAATAGCTAGGTTCAGCATGACTGCTTGAAGCTCAAAGGCCACTGGGACAAAAAAAAAATCAAATCTAGAAGAGATTGCTGTCATTTAGGGAGTTTTGTCCATATAACTTACGTTTTTTGAAAGTAACATGGTTTTATGTTTGGTACTATCTAGTCCTTCATCCTGGCCTTTGTCACCTTAATTAAAATGACCTTCATACTATTACTGAAAATGCATTTCATAAAACTTATTTCCATATCCAAGGCTCAAATGTGACACATGCACTTTCCATTCACATGCAGCAACACTCAACATCTGGGACAGTACATCCAATTGTGACCCCTAATCCTAGAAGTATTTAAGATGAAGAAATAACAAGGTACTTTTCTATTACACAATAGTTTTTGTATTTTTCTATTATACAGCAGTTTTTGGTTTTGTCAAAATGCCATCTATTTAGCAAATGAATTTCTGGAAATCTGAATTGATATCCCTGATTTAAAATAAATATTCAACTTTCAACTGCTGAACAATGTCCAGGTATCATTCAATAGCTCACTTAACAATATTACCAGGATTTAACAACAAAAAAAGTCCAATAGAACATTACCTCAACAGCTTCCCATCCCCACTCCCTGTACTTTGGATCGTGAGTGAGGCGCCACATGTACATGTAGGTCTCTATGACTTCTGGTCGTAGGATGTAGTATTTTTCATTTTGTCTTGTAGCAATGGCCTCAACACCACCATCAAATCTGAAGGCTTCTGGTCCCAGTTTCATTCCTAGCCAATAAAAAAGCACAGACTAAAATAAAGGCATTAAAAAAGGTTTCAAATTATGTAAGCAAATCAAACTCCCCAGATTACCAAATCAAGTTAGGCTTTTATGTGGCATAAAGCCAGGTTACCCAGAACGATATAATTTATGAAAGATACTGCAGCTCCTCCTGGTTTTAATATTTTATAAATAATTTGGAGTAGGAGAGAGCTGTTCTTCACCAATGCCTTAAATGGCAATTACAGTTTGAACAGCGATACTAACATTTGCATTCTGGAAGACTTCATATAACTAGCAACAAGTGAAATTTTGCCTAAAAGATGAAGATATTTACTTTTCTATATCAAACTCGAAAATACACTCTGGGACCTGAAATGCTGCCAGGGTTATTTCTATAAGAAGATGATAAAATCCAAAGAAATTTCCTGTACAGAAATCCACTTTCTTTGTGCAAGTCTATTGTTTGCAGCATTGTATCAACAGAACTAAGTGCAAAATATTCTTTTGTGCATAAAACATGAGTAATACCTATATTGATGAATAAAAGAACAGAGTCCCTCTCTTACTTGTATTCAGCTATACAGAAATTAGCATGGTGAAAGAAGCTTGTTAATTACTGTTAGGTAACTGTCACGTCAATTACGACAGTGAGGAGATATGCTTCAGGTGCACAGAAATTAATTCTAAAACAGAGCAGCCATTTTAAAAGTTATTCTCAAAGCATGGCAGCATTTGCTCAGAAGGGATGAACACTTCTCACGGTGCTACAACTTTCATTCAGCTTTATGCAAAAACACCAGCGGCTGCCTTCATGAAGGCGAGCAGTGCAGCCAAACTCTGCGACGTGGTACTCACGTGTACGGTCATAGGATTCATGGCAAGTCCTGGCAATTTCAGCACCCAGCTCGATGTGATGGCCTGTCTTGTCACTGGGGGCTCCGTCTGCTCCCAGAGCAAACATGCCTCCAGCAAAACAGGTGAGGTGTCCCATCTTGTGTTCCAGCAATCCGCCCTTCCACTCGGCGATGTACGTCAGGCCCCCGCTCGACTTTCGGATGAGGTGGGTCTCTATGGCCTGCAGAAGGACACAACCTCAAACCAAAGGCCCATTTGGTAAAGTGCAAAGGAAAAAGCTTATTGGCTTCTCTGTGTCTGGATTGAAGGCACTTGAGACGGTAGTTCATGTTCAGACTCAGGTGTTTATTATTTCTTATCAGTAAAACAGTCTCACTACTGTGAGTTCGGCAGCTTTTCATTAGAAGGCACAAAATGGCTAACAATCTCTTGTNTAAAAGCTGTCTTGTATGTTGGTTGTTTTTGCTCTGTATTGCCTTTGCTCATAAAGTGCAATGGATCATAGGAGCCAGCCTAACTTCAAAGTGCAGCCAAACCAAGGCAGATAAACATACATCAGTAATGATGACTAATTTTGCTTCAAGAAATTTACAGGGTATGTTTTATAAAAATGTTGGAAAGAGCTACAAAATACACTTCACATTTTGAAATATTTTATTTTTTCTCCCGTTTACATTGAGCAGTTTCAGGTAATTTAGCTTTCAATAGTAATTTAACTTTCAATAGTTATTAGCCATCACTTCAGCTTCTGTATTTCTCATTTTAATTCTGACTTAAAGGAGGTGGTTATTGATATAATTTAATGTAAATTATATGCAGTCATAACTCATATTCAAAACACATGACTCAGTGTGCGCAGTGAATGATGTTAGGCCTCCGAGTCTAGATGGCATTCCCAAAGTCCAATGGGTTTCCCCTCCCAAACTGAAATCCTCTACTTATCTATCAAGAGCAGGGTCTCACTGAGATCTCTGGAAAAAAAATCTAAGCAGAATAAAAATACACAAATCTAGAGGGAACTGGAAGTTGATGATGTTAGCAATGTATGGTCACTAATTACAAAATCCAGGAAGGCAAACTGCCATTGTGGGAGGAACAGAATTAAAACAACAGAGGAGATGCAGAAGAGCACATTAATTAGAAGCCCATAAAGAAAGCAAAGTATTACTCTTTAAAAAAGTAATGGAGAGGAGATAACTCAGTCATACATTCAGCTATCCATTAGTGCTCTGGTTGCTCTGTTGAAATCATAAGATCCAGAAACAGTACTCAACATGCATTACACAAGAGAAAAAACATTAAAAATATCACTACAGACAACTATTAACAAAAAAAGCCAGGATTCTGAAAAAAGTTTTCTGAAGAGAAAGTAGTGATTGTAGTTACTTCCCCTCATTTAAGCACTTGTAAAGGTTGTTCCTATAAGCATGAAAAATCCTCTCAAAATTAGAAGCATCAGCTGAATAACTGCAGTTTTTACTGGGTTTTTTTCTTCCAAGAACGTCACATTGAAAACTATACTTTATTTTCCAGTAATATGAGTGCAAAGCACTCAGTAAGGATATTTTCTGCCCAGACCCAGAGCCACTATTAGCTCAGAAAATTCCTCCACCCCTTGTTTCCACCTTGATTGCATGCTTTTACTACTAGGTACCTGCTGGAAAACATACCTAAATTTTAAAGCAGAAGTAAATAATGAAAATTCCTGTGTTTTAAACAAATTCTGCTTTTAAAAAAATCCTGCATAATTTAACCTATAAAAAGAGGAATTAGATGTGAAAGGGGAAAGGTGAGAAAACACACAACAATTTTGCGGGAAATAGCTTTCAGACCTATTTGGGCATTCTAACAACATGCTACCTAAAACCAAGTTGAGAAAGGAAAAACTTCATTGACATTTCATTTAACCTTTCACATGTTCCCTCCCATCTCACCAAAACAACAGTTCTAAATAGGCATTTCTAAATTGCCTAAAAAATAGGCAATAACTCTACTGGTCACTTAGCTGTTGGATCAGAATTTATTTAAAAAGTAAGCAACCATAAAAATAGATTGATAACTAAATTTACCTATGTTGCATTTTTTTTGAAGCAATGACAGAAAAACAGAATGAAGTATTACTGTATCTGCCTGACATAACAGCAATGATGCACTTTTGAACTATATTAACTAGACCAGAGTTGATTCTTGTAGTATAAAAATGGATTTTGTGATACCATGTAGTGTTGGTAAGTTTTTTCCTCTCTTTTGGCTCAAGATTAAAGTTCAGGCTGAAAAAGGATGACTTTCAAGAGTTTTTAAATTATTCTAACAAACTGGTGCTAGGAAACTAATAAATTGATGTTGATTGATACCAGGAATGTCACAAAATAAAAATATATTTCCAATTTAAGTATTTATGTTTAGTAAAGCAAATCATCTCTGTTTTATAAATGGGGCCTATTAAGAACTAGTACATATGTCTATTAAAAGTTATTTTATTATGTAACCGTCTTATTTAAAGCTATTTTTATGAGGTAGTTATTAGCTATATTACAGACTCTCCGATTGCCTTATCATGCTTTGTACAATCCTGGGTCCGAGTGCCAGATAACACCTATGCCAGTGTGTATATCTTTATTAAGAGCATGCTAGGTCACTGTGCATTTTTACCTAGACAAGAAATCCGAAGTTTATGAGCAGGATAGGGAGGAAGGGTTATGTTCCTGTAGGGGAATGCTATTTGCTATCTGCAGTGCTTTGGGTGCAGTTCTGGCAGGGAAATCAAGTGAGTAAAACAAGTTATCTTAAAAGGAGAATATATGTAGTGTGGTGACAAAGACCCACCCCAGTGAAAAGATCTGTCTGGTACAATTGATTCTGAATTTCATACTTAAAATAAACTTATTTTTATTTTGATATAATTATGTACTCACTTCAAGAAACACATTTATTTGAATTGCAGGTCTATTTCAGCTTGCTCCCCAACTACAAATAATTCCTTCCTGCACTGTTTTCAGATCAGGTGGAGGGATGTAGCACCTCTCCTATGGGGAAAGGCTGACAGAATTGGGATTGCTCAGCCTGGAGAAGAGGCAGCTTTGAGATGACCTAACTGCAGCCTTCCAGTACCCAAAGGGAGCCTACAGGAAAGATGGAGGGGGACTTTTTACAAGGGCATGTAGTGAGAGGACAAGGGGGAATGGCTTCAAACTGAAAGAGGGTTGGTTTATATGAGATATCAGAAAAAAGTTCTTTCCTGTGAGGGTGGTGAGGCACTGGAACTTGTAGCCCAGAGAAGTTGTGGATGTCCCATCCCTGGAAGCTTTCAAGCTCTGAGCAAGTGAAAGGTATCTACAAATATATGTTACCAAAGGGAGCAATAGCAGATGCTACCTGGGAGTAGAAAAACAAATTGAAACAAAAAGATGGAGACAACCTGATTTGAGGCTGTAGTGGACAAAAAAGGAGGGGGAAACAGTAAAATAAACATTTTACTGATATTTAGAGAAATACATTGACTACATGTAAAGCAGGTATGGTATACAATATGTCATGTACCCATAAGCTCTTAGAGCCAGAGTAAATTTTTACAGCTAATACAGTTCCTGGCAATTTTTCTTTTTAAGCTTTTACCTAAGGCTTTGCTTACAGACCTCACTGCAGTAAAGCCTTCAGCCAAATTACCTTTTTCTCCATCTTGTGGGAAATTACTCCTTCGATGCAACAACTGTATAAATGCTTGTGCACTCAATTAGAAACACTAACAGTCCTTTTTACAGTTTGAATTGTGACTCAAGTGCTCCTTGCATTACTACTGGCATCTTTCTCATGAGTTTGCATGTTAAAATTATGCCCTTGCCTATCTGTCACAATGAATGAGACATTAGGAATGGTTTCAACTACAGGACTGCAAATGGCATGTTTGTGTAATCTCTGTTATTGACAGCATAAAGGAGAAACTCTTCAGTTTTTCCCAACCTGATTTCCTCCCCCTCCTGCCCTCATTGTTAAGGCAATATGTTTTGTGTTCTCTGCTTATCAGCCTTTTCCTTAACCTATACATTACACTGTCAGTTCTTACCCTTGCAAAATTAAGCAGAATTGGACCCTCCTAATAAATAACCATTCTTCTTCATTCAGTTCTTCACGCCTTTAAGCTTTTTACACATCTTAAATTATGTCTTCATCACCCCCTTCAGTCCATCCCTGACTTGATTTTGTGGTTGCAAAGTCCTTCATTTACCCTTCGAGTTGTTTAGAATGTATGGTTTATAGGGAAACACAGAAGACCCAGAGCTGAATCATCTCTCTGTTCAAGTGAGTTAAAAACTAATCAATAAGCTTATTTTTACAGGTCTTCTCTTGGTGGATTACACTGACAGGTAACAAAAACACTAACTGAGATGCTTGCAGAACACAGGTGGAGGCTTCTCAGGAAAAACGATGTGCTCCTCAAGGCTGCTCAAACTCTAAACAGAAATGTGCCACAGAAGTGTTAACTCTGCTGGAGGAGCTGAGATAACAAATTACAAACCTCAAATGGCAACACAACCCCACAGTTCTTCTAACTCTTAGGCATTTTACCTCTCCTTTTACAGTACCTTCTTAATTATGATTAATGAATATCAATGATCGCTGCTGTTTTAACAAAACCCAGGTGGTTTCATTTCCCGCCTCAAGATGTCACTGTAGCTGGAGATAAAACTGCTCAGCAAGACAGTTCCATATTTCCATACCTTAATAAATTCGAAACTTCAGAAATATGATTCTAAGTTTCAAGGGTTTATAATGTCTGTTTTGGGGATAATTACAACTCTGCAGGCATCTTCATAACAAAGCACCATAAATTATCTCTGTTCAAACTTTTAATATATTTTTCTTCCCCTAGGAATTTTCATAAACAGTATTTTTATCATTTGAAGCAACCGTGAGGATGAAAGAGAATTCTGTCATGTGTTATTTCCAATAATTCAAAGATGTATAATGTCAATTGCTTACTTACTTATTTTAATATTTACAACTTGCACCATTACATTTTATTGCTTTGAAACAGCCCAGAGCAGCAGGTCAGGATTACTGTGGGTTTACATTCTGTGAGTTTCTAAGTAAATTTTCTGCTTTCTTGTAACTTTTTTACTTCCCTTACATTTTCTCTGTTTAGTTGATCTAATGCAACAGATACTTTTCTTTCTCAACCTTTGCAATTAATCAAATTTATCCTTTATTGCAAATTCTAGTGAGTTCATTACAAAAAGTTTATTGATGTAATAGGAAGTTCAAGCCCTTGTTACAAACAATTAAATACTTCTGCCAAAGAAAGGTAGTGTCTTATGCTGAGGTCCTCACTGCTTACTAAACTGAGCTTTAAAAATCAGAACTGAAATCTGAACACAGAAGAACTTTCATCTGGTTAAACACAAAATACAAGAAACATTTTAAAAGCACCAAAGCACTTCACTTCTTTTGGACTTTAGACATGTTATGTAGACAAGCTTACA
>VYZP01026887.1:0-12557 GCA_013400635.1 Hypocryptadius cinnamomeus
GATAGCTAAAAAAAAAAAAAATTATCTGCTATAAATCCAGTATATGATTCTTAGGGCTACTGAGTATGTTAAGAGCTCTTCCATGTTTTACTTTCTATTTCCCATCCACCAATATGACTGCTTTTGGGGAGAAATGTGTGAATGGTTCTGGTAGAATAACGCTATTTATTTATTTATTTATTATTTATTACTTTTTCCCCTCCTGGTTTATAAGAGTCTTTGCTTAGGCTTTGACATTGCCCTTCTCTCATCTTGAGGCCAAAATACCCAGTGTTCATGCACTGAGCCTGCAGGTTGTTCATAGAAAAGATCTTTAATCCAGCGGTGATTACTGGCTTACACTTTATATGTGGGCAATACAAAGGGAAGTTTTTCAAGCAGTTTTGTTTTTATTGCAGAATAAGGCGTGGGTAGTTCTGCCTTGCAGAAAAGCTTAGCCTGGAAAAACCTGATGTGGGAGGGGAGAAAGAAAAGATTGACAATCATTTAACATGTGACATCAAAGTGGAATAGTTCCAGCAAAGAAACTGTGCTGAAACTTCCCAACTGAATGTGAGCTGAAGGTCATGCACTTCCTTTCATGTTAACTTGGTACAGCCAGCATGGAAGCATTGCTAAAGTACCATGGGAGGAATTCTGTGTCTGGAGGCTGTCCCTGGCAGGTGTGCTTGATGAAAAGTACCCTGGAAAGGCCTCAGTCTGAGGTGGCTGAACAGACTGCTTTTGGCACAAGAAGCAAAGGCACTTAGAAAGTATCAGTGATGCTAATTTCAGGAAAGGCTCAGGTGTATAAAATTCAAATCTGTGTCTTTAATCTGATGGAAGATGCTCCATCAAAATGGATGAGCATCTTCTGATGGAAGATGCTCATCAAAAATGAATGTTTGAAGTAGAAATCATTCTCCAAGCATTGTCATAGGACTGTAGACTGGCCCTTGTTTCAAGTTTGGCAAAGAAAAGGGTATCATTCTGTTCAGCTGTCAGAAACACAATGATAAACTTCAGTATTGCATAAAATACAATGCAGAATGTGGCCAAAGGTCTTCAGTGTTGTAGTGCTTAAGTTGAGCAATCAAGTACATTCATACAAAGAAAATACTGCTTGCATTGCAGGGCATAGGAGCTAATGAGAAACTTCTAAGGCATGGCTTGGTTAGGGTAGGTTGGAGGGCAAATTAAAATTCTGAAAGATTCCTTTGGAAACTGTTAGAACATGTTTATGCCAGCCAGTTAATACAGATGGTGAAACCATGAAATTATGGACTAGATTGAAAAATTATCATTTTAAGTAATCATAAGTCTACTTACTTCACAGAACTGCCTCATATTCACATGCTCATATCCAGCAAAGTGCGTGAGGCAACAAGAGTGAGTGAAGTGAAACTGGATGGTGTTTCTGGAGGCTTGAAAAGTTTTGCTGTAGCTGCACGACAGAGCCACGAGCTGCTCTTGTGCGGGTGGGAAACAGGATACAGATGAAAGAGGTCACATGAGTCTGTGGGGATGAGCAAAATTAACATGCTATTTCTGAAGGAGTGTGCACTTGGGTTGACAGTTTGGATTTGAAGCCTTTCAGTCAAATCTTTATTAAAGCAAGTTTATTCTGCAGTGTGTACACAAAACACTGTAGAAAATTAAACCAATTAAAATCTCAGTTCATCTCTTAATGGCATTTAAGAATCAGAGAGATGATGAGGATGAGGCAGTTTGCAGTGCCAAGGAACACTATCTACAGGTCAGGGACCCTGATTGCAATAAAGAGTTAAATTAAAAATCAGTCCATTCTTTTTGACAAGCATCTGTTTGGTAAATTATCATGTGCCAGTTTTAGTTCTATGGTCCCATTGATTTAGATAGTTCTATTGATTTAGAACAGTTTTAATACAGTTTCTTTCAGTATTATAGTATCTTTATTAAGGGCTGGATAAGTTCTTAGGTTTTTGGGTTTTTTTTCTGTTAATCCTTCTTACACCTGATCCTTTCTCAAGCTAGTCAGGTGGTGAGTTGACTTGATGCTCTTCATTCTCCTTCTATGCTCTGCATAAAATCATCTTGCTTCACACTAAGTAAAGGTAATTGGTAATCTGGCATTTGCAATTTAAAGGCTTGACCCTGTTGATGGTGTCCCCTGATGTATGCTTACTCCTCTGCCAGCTCCATTAGCCCAGCACAGCAGTCACAACATCAAGGATATCTTATTGTTGAATACCCAGGGTGTTACTTTGTTATTCACACTGGGATTTCATAAGGCATTTAAGGGAACTGATTATTTGCTTTCCGAAGAAGTTCCAGTGAAAGCTGGAAATTTTTGATACCTTTCAGGCATACTGCATGAAAACACAACAGAATAATTTGCTGATATGTTCCTGGGTTTCAGTCTTCAAATCTTAATACAAGAATATCATTTGAAAAGTTTAACCATGTACAGAGAATGATGAGCATATACTGACAAAACGTTGGGGCATACTTAATGTGGTAAGATACAGGACCTCTAGCAGGCAGGCAGCTGTATTTCAAAGGTAGATCAGAGAGTTTGGGGGGTTTAAAACAGTTTCTGTCCGTCCCTATGGAGATTGGCATCCTAAATCCAAGGTGAAAATACATTCTACCGTGTCTCCACTGCTACACAGGCAGCAAAATAGTATCTCTGGGCCGTCAGTCCCCTCCAGGGATTATTCAGGGCTGTTCTGCCAATCCTCCTTTCATCATTCATCTTAGGACAGTTCTCCCCTTGTTGTTCATGCCTCTGTGTGTAGGTCCTACCTTTTAAGCTTTGGCAATAGAGACTGTCACAGAATATAAATTTGACCAGGTGCGCTTTGTTAGAGTGAAATCTGGGGGGCATCAACTTTTTGTCTTTGCTTTCCTGTGTTCTGGTGAAGGAAATATGGGCATATGGACCTGAGGAGAGCAACAGCAAACTCCAGTTACAGCCCTGCTCCAGATGGTCACGGGGTGAAGGACTGTGGTTGTAGTTTGTTCCTGCTGTGCAGTCAGATGTAGATGTGGCAGCCTGTGCATCATGACAGAAAAGAGGTGGGGCATGGGGGGATATTCCCTGAAGTTGCATTGGTTGCCTTGGCATGTCTACCTGTAAGGCCATGTTCCACCCCAGTGAGAGCTGACAGAACTGAAGTTCTTTTAGTCCCTGGCCAGCGCTGTAACTCTTCCCCATGTGGGACTTTCTCAGCTTTTGTGCAGGTGCAAATATCATAAACATCGCTTGCAGTGTAAGATTTGGAATGCTGGGCTGTCCTTACACTGTCCAGTTGTTCTATTTGATGTTCTCACAACTGTACCTGTATTTTCTTAGTTGTGAGTGACAGCAGACACATTTGCATGCTGTATTCACAGACACAATTAAAAGAAAGCAGAATCACGTGGTAGGCAGCAGTTTGAAAACCATGTCGGTCTCAGTTTCAAAAACAACTGTGAGGTGTTCTCTCACTGACAGTGTGAAAGTAATCCATATTTTTAAGCTGCTTTTGAAAATGAAACTTAGGCCTATCTTTTGAAGAACAGTTATTGTTTCAGCAGAACTAGGGCCCTATCTAGGGGCATTGAAGCTTTTGAGAATTTTCCTAGACCTTTCAAAAATATGGCCTCTTGATGCCCTAAGTCTGTTAGACATGAGGTACCCACTATCATGTTTCCCACTAGAAAAATGAATCAAAATCAATGCCTGATTTCTGCAGCTTTATGTCTGAAAATTTTCAGTAAGAGCTCACAGTTGTAATTGGGAAATGGCAATCACCAAAAAAGTTTAACTGTATTTTTTTTTTGTTTTAGAGTTTAGAGCAAGATATTTTAGAGGGGAGGGAGGGAAGACTCTCTGTCTTAATTCTGAGGTTATTTAATACCCAAGAGGAAGGAAGTTTCAGTATGCTGTACTTCTTGCATATGCTACCTTGTTTGATTTGAGCTACTGCCAGATGCTGTTTTTAGTCTACACTCAGTCCTTCTGTCAGGCTTTTCACACTCCTCCTCCTCCTGTGGGCTTCTCTTCTATGGCCTTGTATTTATTTTCCTTCTTTCCTCTCTTATCAGATATTCTCTTTTCCATTATTCCCAAACATACACCTTCTTTTTGCTGTCTGTGTTTTAGCTTCTCCTTTCTCTGCTTGTTGTTGAAAGTCCATTGTCTAGTGGTTTTGTAGGACCAGTTTAATGCCATGGAACATGCATTTTTAAGTCAAAAATACTGAAGAGTATCCCTGCTTCAGGGATGTGGGATCCAAAACAGTGCAGTATTTTGAATTGCACATGTTGTTACAAACTAAATTATATGCATGCCTCATGGGCACTGGTTTGGTTTGGTGGACTAACTGATTAATTAATGGACAAACTAATATCATAGCTGAAATAAGCTGAAAATCAGCCTGGTAAAACAACTAGTCATTTTTGAGAACAGAGCTCCTCCATGGGCTCACATGGTCCACATGCAACAGTTTTATAAACTTATTTTTTAAGCTTGTTCTTCAGCAACAGGGACTGTCACAGAAGATGAGTTTGACACCCTTTGGAAACCTAATGTTGTCACCATATCTCAAACCTCTACTGTTTCTGGAAATCATGTTTTTTTGACCTCTGCATTACTAGTTTGCTGACTGAGGTTCCATGCTTCCTTATGCCTGCTGGTGGCATCACCATGGGGAAGTGCAAGAAGCCTCAATGAACAACGTCCTTCAGTAAGGATAGCATTAAGAGGTGAGCAGTTGTGGAGTGCCAACCTCAAGAATTAGGGGTTTTAATGGTGGAATGTTTTCTTCATTGTATCACCGTTCTGTCTTGGAAAGGAAATCCTGGGAACCTAAGACTTGCTTTGTTTCTGAATCTTATCTCTTGCCACCTACACGTGGTCTCCGGTCTTTGTTAAGATCTGTGCCTTCTCTGCGTCTTCACAAGGAAAACTGTAGAAAGGAGAGAGGAGGGACTGCAAGGATTGACAAGTTAAAAACACTGATGGAGAGCAGGCATTGGCTCGTGCTTGGCTGAAGCAGTCTCCCAACCCTGCTACCTGAGAAGAGTTGTCAAAGAAGAGGTGATCATGGTATGGTCTCACTCATTAGATTTGTTAGATTTCCAACTGCAGTGTGTTGCACCAGGAGATTTGTTGAATGCAACTAGGGAGTTCCCAGTGGCTCTTTGACCACAAAATGAACCTTCTAGCAAAAAGGGAGTCATAGTCAAGCATGTTATTGAAAAATAGAACAGGAAGGGGAGTCTGACTCTGTGAAGCTTCCTTTGGAGCATTCAGAGTGGAACTGAGGAGCTTAAAGTCTCAGTTTAAGTGGAGAAAGGAGAGATTCAGGCACTCCATGAAAGGAACATGGAGTTCTTCAACAGAAGAGTTGAGTAAATACTGACAGGTTTGACTCTTTTGCAGTACATTTTCACAACATCTGTCAAGCTTCCTTTAAAAATACCCAGCCAGCTCTGGCTTGACTGTGGATATTTTTCACACTTCCCAGTGTATGGAATTGGCATTTTAATTTCACAAACAAATCTACCAGCTTATTAGATTCATCCACCTGCTCATGCAAATGGAAACGCAGTAGGTTGAGTTTGTTCTCATGTGTTTTTCATCCCAGATTTTTGGTTGTCATTTAAGCTTTACAGAGTCTGTTATGCTCAGGTCCCGTATTTTGCTGTATTCTATATAATTTCATCCTTGGGATTGCACCCACTGCTGCAGTATGTGGTAGCACTGGGTTTTTAGGCTGTACTCTCCGTGGAATGTGAATGCCTATTCCCTGTGGGCTATAGGCTTGCTGTGTGCTACACCCCATGCTGTGGCAGCAAGCTGCCTGGATATTACTATGTTGTGGTTCTTTGCACCTACCAAAGAGTTTAAAAGGTGTCCTTAATGACATGGATCTGCTATTGCTTTATTTTTAACTCAGCTGTTTAGCTAAAAGAATGTGTTATTTAAAAGAGCAATTTCACCTGAAAGTAAATGGCCAAATGAAATCTTTTTTTAGTCCCAACAATAGATGCCATTTGCTGTTGATGATTGCCATCATGGCACTCTTTAAGTGAGAACAAACATACTACATCCCTCCAATATCCACAAGGCTTTTTCCTAACAGATTTATTCATTAAGCATATGTTCAAAGACTACAGCTATTACCACTTTTAAATAGAACCATTTTTTCATTGCTTTTCATAGAAAAAATACTACAGTGTTGTGAAAAACCTGTTTATGTTCCAGATTCAATTAATTAACATATTCTATTAAAAGTCCTTTCTACTAAGGTTGTTTGACAATAGGAAAATAAATACTGTGTGTTGGAGACTGACCTTCAGATGACAGTCCAAATCTGCTGCTTTGCACAGTCTTTAGCAGTTTGAATGCCTTTACCTTCCCTCTGTGTATGTCAAAACGGTCTCCTAGAGAAATTGAAGAGAATCTGGTTAGACTGTAAGATTGGTCCCAACTTCCTTGCACAGGCAACATTCCTGCTGAAACAGGTAAAACTTTCATCTGACCAATTTTGCAGCCTTTTGATAGGAGGGATGGCACTCCTGAAAGACACTAAATGCCTTCCATTTTGTATGTCTTCTGTGGGAGACAAAGACAAATACAGACCTATTTTTCAGAATAGGCTATTTTTCTTTCTGTCAGGTTTGTGCAGGCATTCTCAAAATGGCCCCTTTTAGCTTCCTGTGTGCTCACTGGTACTGACAGGTTCTGAATGTTCTTTGCCAGTACTTTGGAGAGCCTGTGTAATTTTTCTGTACAGAAATGTGCTTTTGCAACAGCTCTAAGGTGAAGCTTCCTTTATTCTTGAGGTTTTTTTACATGCTACTAAAGTGCTACTCCTATTGGATGCACATATGGATTTAGGGATGCTATTGTCTGTTCAGCTGATAAGATAATTTCAAGATCTGTGGAGATGAAAGGATGAGCTATGATGTTACAGTTATCCATCAAAAATAGGATTTGATACTGCCTTGCTTACTCTTTTGTCTTCTGTGCCTCTGCTCAGCATATCTGAAATAGATCACAGGGCTTCTACCTGGGCCATGGATAAAATGTTGCTCTTGCCCATTCTTTCCAGCATAATCGATGCTATTGTGGTGATTTGGCCTTTGCTGGAGGCCAGGCACCCACCAAAGCCACTCTCCCCCCAAATCTGAACTGGATAAGGGAGAGAAAATATAACAAGTGGCTGATGAGTTGAGATAAGTACTGGGAGAGATCATTCCCCAGTTACTGTCACAGGCAAAACTTAGGGAAATTAGTTGAATTTATTGTCAATCAAAATCAGAGCAGGATAATGAGAAGAAAAACAACTCTTAAAAACACCTTCCTCCTACCCCTCCCTCCTTGGTCTTAACTTCATTCCTAATTCTCTATCTCCTCTCTCTTAGTGGTTCAGGGAGATGAAGAATGGGGGTTGTCATTCAGTTCATCACATGTTGTTTCTGCCTCTGTTTCCTCCTCAGGAAAAAGAGTTCTTCCCCTTCTCCAGCACGTGGTCCCTCCCTCCCATGGGAGGCACTCCATTGACTTCTCCAGGGTGATTCCTTCCCGTGGGCTGCAGTCCTTCCTGAACTGCTCCAGTGTAGGTTCCTGCCAGTGGCTGTGGTCCCTCGGGAACAGGCTGCTCCAGCATGGGCTCCTCTCTCCCTGGGTCTGCAGGTCCCCCTGCCAGGGTCCTGCTCCAGCATGGGCTTACCATGGAGTCACAATCTTCTTTTGGGCATCTAGCTGCTCTGCCATGGGCTCCTCCAGAGGCTGCAGGTGGATCTCTGCTCCTCCATGGGCTGCAGGGGAATCCCAGCTCTGGCACCTCCTGCCCCTCCTGCACTGACCCGGCTGTCTGCAGGGCTGTTCCTCTCATGTAGTCTCACTCTGTTCTTCCATAGCCATTCCACATTTACTTCTGTGCCATAACTTCATTCTCCTTAAAGAGATTATCCCAGCAGCATTCCTACCATCTGATGTGCTTGGCCTTGGCCAGCTGGCTGGCATTAGAGCTGTCAGACATGGGGAAGCTTCTCAAAGAAGCCATCCTTGGAGGCCCCCCCCACCCTGCTACCAAAACCTTCTACACAAACCATTCAGGAAAGGACCAAGCAGTTTTGTTGTATGTAATTGGCATTGGGAGGTGAGAGGTGCAAACAAGAAAAAAAAAAATCTTTTAGTAGAATCTTGAAATAATGTGGAGGAAGACAGAGGTGGGATGGTTTGGAAGTGCTGCACTGGTCTTTAGAAGCTAAGAATGAGATTTACAAGATTACTCAGTACTTTATTCTTCATATTGAAGTCAAGTGTGGGAGGAGACTTGGTATGAGGCATTTGGCATCTCCTGTTAATGCAGATGAAGTGTTCTGGATAGCATAGCAGAAATACAGCTCTGTGGATGAAATCTTGCTTCCCATTGGCACATACTGTCACCCACACTTCAGAAAGAGCATCCTAAGGGAAGCAATTGACTACTCAAATTCCAAAATATGTAATATACACAGCACATTTCAACATGAAAACAAAACTGTGGGGCAACTAGGAGTCCGTAAGAATATGTTTGGTGCCTTTGTGGTGACCTGAATTATAAATGTTATGAAATCAGGAGCTTCTGAAAAGAAAGAAATGCTTCAATCAAGACGTGACAAAACGATGGTTTTTAATAGTCCCAATTTGTGTTGCATAGTTGAGAAGCTAAATTTCCATCTTTTCATCCTCAGAACAGGACACACTATGATGCCTTTTATACCTGAAGCATTAGGAGGTTTTGAGTGTGCCTCCTTGGCAGGTGTGTCTCCCATACATGCAGCATACCTGCCACCTGCTAGCATGCAACCTCAGATCATCATCATTTCTGCAGCATTTGCTAGAGTACAGAATGAAAATCCCTAGGTTATCTGTGATCCCAGTCTGGAGGCAGAAGTAGAAATGCTCTACTTATGCATGACCCGAAATGGTGTTTGCTTGCCGGCTTGGTGACCTGTTGATTAATGTGATCTCTTGCTACAGTAACTCAGCATGAGGCTGTGTGATGTGAGGTGGAGTGGTGCCTTGGGACACATGAGTCTGTGAGAGGTTTGTTTCTCCGGGTTGTTTTGTAGAGTGAAGCTCACAATTGCAGAGAAGTGGTGCAAAATCCTCCCAGAAGAATTGCAAAGCTCATCACCAGCATGTGCTTTTTTCGTGTCACCTTCTCCAACAGAGAGCCGTAACAACTTGTGCATGTCTGCTTATCTATCTAGACAAAACATTGCTCAGTGCATGTTTCCTCCCTGGGAAGAGGATGAGAAGGCAAGCTGTTGCATCTTTTTAGTTTACTATTTAAGGCTGTGTATCCATGTTGATAAGCACAGTATAGGAGCCCAGATAGACTAGACCCAGGACTACTGCCACTTTCTACTTGCCTCGTTCACTTTTTTGAGCTCCTACATGGATAGCTAGGGAGAAGGAGAGCTTGAAACTGTTACTCTTGTGACATTTTAGTAATCTAAGCATGCCTGTAACACAAAGGGACTGCAGTTACAGAGGTAGCAGAGGACTGAACTGGAAACAATGGTATTTAATTGTGCTGAGTTTCCATTAGAGCCCATAATGGTGTAGCCCTGAATGGAAATAGGCCTCTAATACAGAGACAAAATTGGTTCTGTTTGTGGACGTCCACACCCTTATCTCTACAAGTATTTTTTTCAAAGCTTAATTAGAGGGTCTGAGTGATATTGTTGCTTTCTGAGGCATTCAAGCAGTGCTGCAAAAAGGCATAGCCTTTTTAAATGCATGAAAGAAAGCAAAATGCTTATACTTGGCATAATACCCTTGGGGCATGTATCAGGTTTGTGGCTGAAGATGATTGTTGAGATTGGTCTTAATATAATTTACTTTGCTCAGGAAAAGAATGTCTTTGAAATGAATGTGATAGTGGCTTTCTTAAACGATTTTTTTGGTGAATGCTCCAGGGCATAAGATTTGAGTCACTTAGTAAAGCAGGCTATCCCCAAATGAATGGCATCAAAACATTCCCATTTGAACCTGGCAGGAAGCCAGCAAATCACCCCTCTGCTTCAAGGTGCAAACCTTCTCATTCACCAGAGCAGAAAGCAGATCTAATGCCTGCAGAATGCCAGGCTAGTCACTGAGGAGACATTACAAACACACAGTGGTATTAGCATAATGACTGTAGAGGTATTGTAGAATTCATTAATTTAAGAAAAGAAATATCCTTTTATTTTTATTTTTTTTCCTACAATAGCAGTGTGGCAACACCAATTCAGATTATAGTGGTATGAATAAAAAATACAAAAGTGTGTGATACCAGAGTATGCTTGTTTCTTTTCATTGTCAGCCACTCTTTTATTGAAGAGGATGTTTGTCTGGTTCTTAAATTATTGCTATTCTTTGATTATGCATTCAGGCACATTTAAGTATGTCCTGTAGTTAAAGTGTAAAGGCACAAAAATTCTAATGAGGGTTTGAAAGGGGACAGTTGGTTATCCTGTTCAGAGAGTTCAAGCCTGTACATTTCGCTCTGCATCGCTGCACCACTGATAGCTCTCCCTGCCTGTGCTGCCTCTGCAAGGCTGATTCATGAGCAGTCTAAGCCTTTATCTCCTTAACTATGGCATTACAGAGCTGCTTTGTGGGTTTTCATTTTCAGTGTTAAAGGGGGCTTGCAGCCTGGGATTAATTTGGGACAGCCAACTCCACTGAAAGTCAACTTGTAGTCTGTTTACAAAAGCTCAAGGCAGCTCCAAAATTATCACCAGGCACTTGAAAATGTTCAGTGAAGGAAACAGCATAACAAAGAAATCTATTCTTTATTTTAGAAAAATTTGAATTGTATCCAATATTCAGTGCTAATCAGATGGACCTTCTGTAAGAGGGTTAAGAGGAAAGGAGAAAAGACAAAATCAAACAAAAGAAGCTTTGAATTGAGCCCTGATTGAAAGATGGCAATTACTAATTATGTGTTGGTGGATTACATATTAATATTCAGTGTCTCTGCCCTCTGAAGGTCTGCATTCACTTAAGAGCTGTAGTTTCACACCATATTTAATATTTTGTTTTGAAGCAAACACTGCTCTAAGGGCCCTGGCTGCCTTGAGGAATGGCATATCCTTTAACTTGATGTTTCACAGGACAAAAGGAAAAAGGACACTGCCTAACAACACATCTTGTGGTTAAGACCTGTGAGCATTAGGAGAGCCATTAAGAATAAACCACTTGTGTATTTGACTTAATAGTGGGAGTATGGTTTAGATGTGGACAAGGGCATAACTAGTCTTGCACTGGGAATTAAGAGCAACTTCCCCATTATTAGTAGACACATAGCAGTTTGTAATGAGTGTAGGACCCTACAGATGGTACAGTAGCTGCCATATACTTCCCATATGGTTGCTTTATCTGGCAGTCCCTTAATGCTTCTTGTGGCTCCTAGCAATTCCTCTTTGCTGTCTTTCCAGAGCAGAGAGCCCAAGGATTTTTTTTCTTGTCCCCACCTGAGTGAGGCTCTCACCTAATTCAGAATGGTGTCAGCTGAGGTATCCTGAGCTGCATTTTCCTAGGAGCTCTGTTTCACATGATCTGTTACGGACTAGAGACTTGGTGAGAGGATCAGGTAAATTACCTTCTCTTACTAGATGGGTTAGGTATATTATAAAGCAGTCAGTACCAGTGTGTAGGACCCCAGGTGTGAGAGGAGTGCTGTCTGGAACATCTGGTCTCTTTCAGAAAGGAAGGGTTTGGTGACAGATCAAATGAAGTTCCCCCAGACTCACCCTTCAGTAAAACAAAATCGCTGGTGTCAGGCTGCATCTTTCCCCCTCCAGGGATGACTTCATAGGCCAGCATCCTGTCTTTTAAAACTGTGTTTTGCAAATTCTTTTGATTATTTGGAACAAAAAACACTGTATGGAAGCAGGGGACTTTGAGAAGATTGTGAGTTTTACTTTTTTATTTCCCATATTTCTTTTCCTCTGCAGTTATAATTTTTTCATGAACTCTTGAGCAACACTACAGTGAGCTACTCTGTAGGATGGGCAGTGGAAGTTGATATAGAAAGGCATTTTAATGTTATGTCACTTCATACTCTGAGACTGGATTTTGTCTTTGCATTTCAGGTCTGTAGAGCGCAAGCACATTTGCAGAGATTTGCGCTAGAATCACTAAAAAGTAGGACTGAACATTAACTAAGAACAGATTCTTTCTCACAGGGAAAAACGGGCTTACTTGCTTTACTCAGAATCATTAATTCTGTTTAATAAAACAAAATCTTTATTTAGCTCCTAACAAGCCCTCAGTTTCTCTGCTAACAGTAACAGTGGCTTAAACATTAGTCTGAAAATTAGTCACAGTTGTCCTTGTAGTCTGAAAGTTAATTTCAGAATTGTTTTTTCAGAAATGGATTTAATAAGTTAGGAAACTTCTGGGCATTTTCTTTTTTCATGATTTATAAAATGTACAGTCCAGAATTCTAATCACAGAAAACATACTACCTTGGTAATTTAATTAAATGTTTATTTCCATGTGTACACAACCTCTGTAATCATGATAAACCATTGCTAGTAGAGGCCCTTTTCTGTGCAAGAATTCA
>VYZP01026895.1:0-14862 GCA_013400635.1 Hypocryptadius cinnamomeus
GAGAAGCTATTATCTATAGTTCTTAACACAAAGCAAAAAGTGGACCTTATCACTTGAAAACTGTCTTTTGGCCTAGGATAAGGGAAGCTGTGATTTGGATTTAGTGGGCGGGTGGAATTGGAGTGAAGCTTTCTATTACCTGGCAAGAATTTTAAGTACTTATGAAAAGGAGATCCATTGAGGCATAATAATGATGGGCTGTGAATTTTGTAGGTATTTTTGTTTTCTTACACAACAAATATAATAATGCTTGTTATTACAAATGTTGCTTCTGTGATTAACTGCCTCTCTGTTTCCCCTGTAGGGTTACACCATTCCATTAGATAAACGTCTGGCTGCAGATGGCAGAGGATTGCAGACTGTTCATATTAATGAAAACTTTGCCAAACTTGCTGAGGCACTCTATATTGCTGACAGAAAGGTCAGGTAGTTCTTCACACTGTTTTGTTCCATATAGTTTTACCATCTTTGTATGTTAATTTCCCTCAGAAAATCAGCTGTGAATAGGCTACAGCTTTTTGATTTGTCCTGCTTTTTTGCTAACGTAAGACTTAAGGCCTTATCCCCACTATCTCTGAATCATGTGCTCAGCGTGGGTTAAGTTATTGGAAGTCATGGGTCTTGTCTCTCAGCTCTAACTGCTGTGGCTGATGGGCTTTAAGCTTCCTAATTTTGGCTTCATTTCTGTCCTGTTTACTGGCTAACTGCGTGACAGGTCTGTGTGTATCCCAGGTGCTACGCTCTGTATTTTTAACCGTGTCTTATTTGTGCAGGCTCGTGAGGCAGTAGAGATGCGTGCCCAGGTGGAGAGGAAGATGGCTCAGAAAGAAAAGGAGAAACACGAGGAAAAGCTCCGAGAAATGGCTCAGAAAGCCAGGGAGAGAAGAGCAGGGATCAAAACCCATGTTGAAAAAGGTACATTTCTTTGTCATTAAGATGCTATGTTTTTTTTAATACTCATAAGTGTGGGTTTGGAGTAATAATCTGAGAACCTAAAGTATCTAAATACCAGCTGAAATTTCTAATTTCTATGACATCAGTTTGTGTCTTTATTGGTTAATACACTGGCTGGTTTGATGGGATGCAGGTTTGAACCTCACATCAGTATGTTGGTGTATACAGGTTTAGGACACTGAGTATTTTGAAGTTAATAATGCATCAGTGCAAGTGATGGCTTTCATGGACAGCTCTAAACTAATTTTTTTAAGCTTATTGCAGATTTGTCTAGAAGAACTAAACCATCTTTAAGTTATCAAAGGTGATAAATGCAATATTCTCACTCCTGCACTGTTGTAACTGATCTTGCAGAGCTGCAATTTTGTTGGCCAGTAGGCCCCAAAAAACCCTGCTGCCAACCTAACTAAATTGTCTGCATTGTGCTAAGTCTTCTGTTCTGATGGAAATTACACTTCAAAGATCAAGATTATGAATTTAGAAAGCAGTTACAGTCTCTTCAGAAGATGGAGGGATATGGTCATATAATGCCAAATCCTACTGCTGGGATGTACTAACCTCTTACCAAAAGGCTGGGGGCTGGCTAGCTGGAGAGCCACTCTCTTGGAAAGGACCCAGCAGTTGTAGTGGACAATATGCTGAATATGAGCCAGCAGTGTGCCCTGGCAACAGTAATGCTAAAGGCATGCAAAGCTGCATCTGCAGGAGTGTAACCAGTAAGTCAAGGGAAGTAATAATTTCCTTTTATTGGTGACCTGTTAGACATCATCTGGAGTACTTTGTGCAGTTATGGGCCTCCAGATACAAGAAAGACATTGATAAATGAGAGTCCGTTCAGTGAAAGGGCATCAGAATGGTCATGGAGCTCGAGTAACTGCCTGTTCAGGAGATGCTGAGAGAATAAGGCTTGTTCTGCTAGGAGATGATGTGCCATTGGGGCCAGATAATGGGAAGGTTACCCAGAAGATCATATCACAGTGATCCCTAAATGATCGTCAGAGCGCTTCACCAAGTTGCACGGTGGAAGAATGAGACAGTGGCCAAGAGTTGAAGCAGGAAGTTTCAACTATGTGTCAGGAGAAAAATTTTCACCATGAGGACAAACAGCAGTGGAACAGGTTGCCTAGGAAATCTGTCAGTCTCTATCCTTGCAGGTTTTCCTCACCCGAGTGGGAAAAAGCCCTGACCAACCTGGTTTTAAATGCAGCATTGATAGCAGGTTTTGAATTAGACTCCCTTCCAACCTGGGTGATTTTCTAATATTGTATCACATAATGTTGTTCAAAACACTTAAATCCCTGCATGTTTCAATGATACTTTTATGCTTAGAATTATAATGATCTGTAAATGTTGTAGGATATTAATTCCTAGACAGACAATTATTCTAAGCTCTTGAAAGATGGAAGAACATAGTTGTTAGGATGTCTGCTTTGACTTACCAAGAACAGTCACTTGCTTGGGGCATAAGAAAGCTGTGGTGTTCATGTGTTCAGTTTATTTAAAGTGTAACATTTTAAATAGTGCTAAGGGTCACTACTCTTCTCTAAAATAATACTGAATTTAATTACTGTACCAATGTCTGTGGCATAATTAATTCAAACTTCAAATATTTGTCTATATGAGCAATCTTTACTTTTTCAGAGGATGGAGAAGCTAGAGAAAGAGATGAAATCAGACATGACAGGCGCAAAGAGAGACAGCATGACAGGAATCTTTCCCGGGCAGCCCCTGATAAAAGGTGAGTCACAAAAAAAAGCTGGTTTATTCCTGTACTGGCACTGGCTTCCCCACTAGGGAACCCACTACTGGGCTTTCCTTTTTTTGATATAAGTGCCTGAGTTGTATCTTGTGGAGATAGTCACTGGTATGAAACACAGTTTGTTCATTGTATGAAAAGGCATTACTGTGTTAAAATACTATAGTACTTTCTTCAAAACATAGAATTTTCCACATGAATGGGAAAGAGGGGTGTGCTGTGTTGGTTTGGGTGGGTTTTTCTTCAGTGGGACTTCAGGTTTAATGTTTTATGTTCATGTTTAATTAACATGTTAACAGCAAAGATTGAAACCTGAATCTCCTAATTTTGGTGACACCAGAGTTATCAATAGTGGCTTTGTTTCTTGAAGCTGTTCCTTTTAAGAAAGTTTAGATTTATGAAGGTAGGCTGAAGTATCTTATTAGCTGAGCCCACTGAGATTTCTGAGTGCAAATGTTTTCTGGATGCTTAAAGTCTCTACTATGTTGAAATTGGGATTGCTCAGCCTTTCCAGAATATAACTACACTAATTCTTGCAAAAAATAAATGACATTTTAGACCAAGTCAGCTTGATGTGAATTGCAGATAATGGAAAGCAACTTTAAATGTCATGCCCAGCTGAACATAACTTTTCCAAATGTTTCCTTTGCCAGGAGACAAATTTTAAATGTTACCTAGTAAGGAAGAACAATACTCAAAATCTGGCTCCTGAGGCAAATCCTTAGCAAGGAATACTGGATCGGGTTGCAACTGAGCGTGTCAACAAGTATGGTTTACTGACCTCATAAAACTTTCAAATTTTTAATTCAGGTCAAAGCTGCAAAGAAATGAGAACAGAGATATCAGTGAAGTTATTGCCCTGGGGGTACCCAACCGCAGGCCATCCAATGAAATCCAATATGACCAGAGGCTGTTCAACCAGAGCAAGGTAAAATACCTTTTCACAGCTGTGTAGCTTTCTATGAGAACATGCTTATCATTCCTTTGTGGGTACATACAGAATACTAAAGAGAGGCTGTTCTCATGGTTGGTGTGGATACATTCAGAAAAAAAATTCTTTACGTAAGTGTTTAGAAAACAATTGATCTCCTTTATCCAGAGCCTGTGGGGAAAAAAAAAAATTTAAGTGTATAGCTGGATTCTGGATTAAAGCGTTTTTGTTGTGATTTTTCTCACTGGGGAGTGGGGAGAAAAACTACTTTGCCTTCAAGTTGCAGTGACCTAATTTTCTTCTCTTGTACAAATGTACTGACTGAATAGGAAATCTGCTTTCAGAGAGAAGCAAGTAAATACTTTCTATTCCCATTACTGCTTATGTTTATACTTCTGAAAATACAAAGAGTTAACAGCAACATATATTTTTCCCTGAATTTTATACTATTCAGAGATGACAAAATAGATTGGGCTTCATCAAATCCCTCAATAGACCTGCAGTTTGTCAATCACTCTTCTTCATGTCTCCAATGAAAGACTTGCAGGCAAGGAGGGAAAGCTGATGAACCAAAAATGAACAAGCAGATACTTATACTTTCAGAGTTTATATAAGCCTCTGTGTGATTTGGATCAGTCAGCTTAAATCATGTTTTCCAGAAATTCTGAATAATACACATTTCTGTATGGTTGTACTTAGCTATTACAGACAGCTGTACTTGCAGGGCAGACTGAAATGATCCATTATTCTGAAATGTGGATGGCCTGTAATCCTTCCTGTTGCTATCTGGAAGAGTAGGACTGAGGCCTGTAATGTGATGTTCTCTGGACTTAATCCCAGATGCAAACCCACACATATCCTCATTAAGTGCTTGGATTCATTTGAAATCAATCATAAATCACACCATGTCATCTTTGTGCAACTGTGTAACATCATCAGTGTGATTTGTTGATAAAATAAGTTAGCTGACGTTTTGTCAGTTAATGTGTGCTGTTCTGCTGTTCTTCACAGGGTATGGATAGTGGCTTTGCTGGAGGAGAGGATGAAATTTATAATGTTTATGACCAGCCTTGGAGAAGTGGCAAGGATATGGCCCAAAACATCTACAGGCCAAGTAAAAATCTGGATAAGGACATGTATGGTGATGATCTAGAGGCTCGAATAAAGACCAACAGGTAAGGAAATAAATTTAAGAAATATTCTTCATTAGTACTTTGAAGATAGTCAGCTGAGTATCATCTTCTCTCCTGCAGGTTTGTTCCTGACAAAGAATTTTCTAATTCGGATCGTAACACCAGAGGCAGGGGCAGAGATGGACCAGTTCAATTTGAGGAGGATCCATTTGGTTTGGACAAGTTTCTGGAAGAAGCTAAGCAACACGGTGGTTCTAAACGGCCATCAGACAGCAGCCGCCCTAAGGAACATGAGCATGAGAGCAAGAAGAGGAGGAAGGACTGAATGCCTCTGCTCCTTGAGAGGTAGGGAAATGGACTGCAAGCTTGGACTTCATGCAAAAGCATTTTTAATATTGGCTGTACGGGAGGATGGCGTTGTAACACAGCAGTTCACAACTCTGGCTGTGTGGACACATACACACATTAACTCTTCTACAAAGGACAGCTACTTGAAGAGAGAGAAGACATGGAGATCACTTTGAAACATTTCATAAGGGAATTAATTATTCTTTAGCAAGTTCTGACTTTGCTGATTCCCCATTGCCCAGCATCTCAGGGTAAGAATGTAGCCCCCTTCCTACAGCTTTAGTTTTTGTAGGTAGCTGAAGCTTTGACTTGATCTGTTAAGAGCTTTTCTGCTGTATATAATGATCATCTTATGCTGTAACAGATGCTGGGGTGTTAATAATTCAGTGTTTTAGTGTGGCTATACAGTTTATTTGAACAAGGGAGGGGAAACAGCTGAATTCTGTTTTAAAACAAGCACTCATTCATAGTTTCTCAGTAATCCTTGCTTTCATTTCTTTACATTTAGTGAAATCAAGCCTCCTTCGACCACTCACTCACTTTGACTCTTTCTTTGACTGCGTCTTCTATGGATCTGCTGTTTGAGAGTGAGCTGAAAACAATGGAAATTATTGAAATTAGGTAGGCAAGAAAGTTTGTAATTTTTCATTTCTGATCACCCAGAACATTGATATGGAGAGCAGAAGATACATTTATAACTGATTCAGTTTCATAAGCCCCAGGCCAGGGCTTTCCTGACAGGAAAGTTGAATATATATCCACAGCAATTGCTAGCTGTATAAGCAAAATGCATCTTAAAAGCTTGTGCTTTCAACTGGAAGTAATAAAAAGTAACTGTCTAAACCTCGCATAGAAAAATTGGGAAAAGTGCTCATGTAATCTAGAGAAGCCTGCATTTTTTAAGAAATGAAAATAACTACTGCTTGCCTTCTGGTTTTTGTTTCACTATAAAGAAGCCTCTTAGCATGCACCTTTTGTGAGAGTGTAGTCTTTGAAGCCTGGGCAGTTAAGTGCATGTGGCTATCCTTACAGCTTAAGAACAAAAAGCAGCAAAAATTTCCAGGAAATTGCCACTAAATACTATGTTATTTCTAGTACCTAATTTGATAATTGCATACAGATAATATCCTAGTTCAACACGATTTATGAAGGACCAACCTACTGCCAATCTAATCACAGTTTAAGTAGTCTTAATTTGTGCTCCCATTTTTGTACCACAGTTGGAACTCACAGGTTAGTTCTTCTTGGGAATAGGTACTAAAATAACCAAAATCAGTGATGACTTAGGCAGTAATATGAACCATGGCAAGTGAAATACTTTACCACAATCAAAATACTGCATCACCGAAGTCTCTCATCAATTCCTTTTACTACCTCCTAGCATTTAAAGTCTCAAAATAAGAAATTAGTTGTCAAAAGGATATTATTAATTAATCAAAGGCTTGAACTGATTGTGTCTGATACACCAGTCTGCCTGATGCTCATGGTTTCACTCTCTACTACGCCATCTGAGTAGTTTTATCAGCTGAAGCACATGTAAGTCTGTAAGAAAATCTCCTATTTAGAGAACATACCAGATGCGAGTTTCTAATTATTTTGATAAGAAAGCTGTTAATAAAATGGCTTTGGGCAGCCACTGACTCACTGTTCTTTATTCCTTATCTGTACTAAATGTTGAGAAAGTGGTGAAGATGGCTTTGCTGTGTTTCTGTGCTGGAGTGAAGCTGGAGGATACAGTTCTCTGGCTATAGCTGACCAGTCAGGGACAGACACTTTTGTATGTGTAGTAGACCATTACACTGTCTCGATGCCATACATTAATGCACTGAGATTGCCAAAATGTTCTATTTTTTGCTTTATTAAAATTTAAAATGTTAAGGATGGAGAGAACAAGACCCTACACTAAAGCGATTTTAGAGTTGTCTTGAACACATGAAAGCAAGCAGCTGATTTCTCCTGTATGAAATGTCAGCTGGAGAAAACATAAATTTCACTGAAGTTCAAAGCTTAGCATCACTTTCTTTATCATGTTCCCCCTGCCACTCAACATCCAGATCAGATGTTGGAACCCACCTGCAGAAACCTCCATTACAAACTGCAAACTAGTTGCACAGCACAGCCCAACCAGTTTTACTGCATTTGCACTACTTTAGCACAGCAGCAGTTTTTGGTCTCTTAGTGTGATCTCTGGTACCTCTATGATCCTGACCCCTAACAACTCAAGTTGAGAGGAGGAAAAAACCAGAAGTGGTAATGATTTAAAAAACATTAAAAGCACACTGAGTGACAAAATTCTTAACCACACTTTGCAAGAATATGGTAATAAAGAAATTAGCACATTACCTTGGAACCTTCAAGAATGTGGGAGTCCTTCTGTAACACATTTTGAACTTCTTCTGGACTTGAGAATTTAATCCAGCAATAACGTCTGTGAAAGCCTGTAGCTCTGTTCTAATTACCAGTTAAAAAAAACAAAATGCAATTACTATAGGAAATATTCACATAGGCTGTTAAAAACTTTCTACAGATAGTGAATTTAAAGATTCAGAAATTATCAGAGGAATTGGCACACTTGCTGTTTCAGGAGCCTTTTTCACACTAACATTTGGTGTCAGTGACAGCGTGAGGGGTCTAGCAAAGGCTGTTCTACATCCCTTTCAATTAGAATCTATCAATAATAACAAAAAATCACAATCTTAAGAGATAGTTGAAGCCTGGAATAATGTATAGACAGTAGTTTCAAACTGCAGTATTTATCTACTAATAAGCCAGTCACAACAGAACTGGCATTTAAATGGCCACAGTACTTGAACTACATTCAGCAAGATAAAGCAGCTGCTTAAGAGACTAGGAAAGCAGAGTGCCATTCAGAATGACAAGCACTAACTGCACTGAAAAGAAAAACGTTATTTTTAGAAATAATTTTGCAGTCAGAAAAGACAGTTGTTAATAAACAGGTGATAATGAGGAAAAGCCAGGTGTATTCAAGTGCCTTCTGTCCCTACTCTAATCCCACTCACAGCTCACAACAGCTCAGCCACTCTCATCATCAGGCATAACTGGCAACACTTCCAAACCACCTACAAGGTACTGCCTGGTTTCAGTATCAGTCATGTCTAAATTAGGCTGTCATACACTGATGAATTTTGTACCTCTGGGTTTTAAGCAGTAATGAAACTCCTCAGCCAATCACTGAATCTGAATGTACACACATGCATCACGTGAATCAGTGATGGAGGTGGGTTTGCGGTAAGCTACCAGACTGCAATAAAACAATGCAGTCTGACCTGGGCTTGAGGAAAAACGTGACAGGCAGGCACCTACCTAAGCTTGAAGTGTTCAAAACATCCAGCCTGTTTCAAACTTTCTCCATTGCCAAACTAATCCTCAACAGAGAGTGAACCCATCAGCTCACTAACTGAAGTTCACTACACATTGAGCTTAATTTAACAGGAATACTTCAAGTGGAGAAACAAGCAGACAGAACCTTTACACTTCGAGCAATGGCCTGCAATTTACCTGCAAAGGAATATTTTTTTTTTGACTGTTCATCTTTAAAAAAGTGCACTAGATACTACAATCCTCGATCTATACACTCAGAAGATAAACAGCCTAAATGACAGAGACGTTGGCAGCATCCTGCAGAGGTTACGGGTTTTGTGTTAGCCCTGCACTCTGGATAAGGTCTTGAGCCACAGCAGGAAAAGACGGTAGGTTCATACCCACATCTTTAGTTTTTCGTCAGTGAGACCAGGCACACTAAAACTTTATTCTTTGTCAGAAGAATGTCAATACGATGATAGAGAAGCTCAAAGCACTTAGATTAATTATTCAGAAATGGCAGCATCAACAGGATGCTGAAGGATGTAGTTTGTAAAGCTGTTTGAAAGCCAGTGGAAACCACTAAGCTTCAATAAGGCCGAGCGCTGGCAGACAAGTAGTGGCGCTCCTGGAAGAAGGACCTAAGGGTAGAGAGCGCTGAAAACCTCACTAGAGTTCAAGATGAGGGGTCCAGACTGCAGTTCCAAGGAAGCAGGGAAGCGGCTCCGGGGCAAGGCCTCAGCCGCAGGAGCAGCCGGCAGCTCTTCCCCGCTTCGCCGAGAAGACACGAAGTGCGGCCCGGAGGATGCGCGGGTACTCACGAAAGGCAGCTGGCACCTCTGCACCGACCCGAACTGGGAGAAGTACTCCTTCAGCTCCTCTGCGGGAAAACGCACCAGGTTACCCGGGCCCGGCGCCTCCGCGCAGCCGCGCCGCCCTGGCCCGGCCTGTGCCTGCACACGCGGCGAGGCCGCCCAACCCCGCCAGCCCCAGCAGCGGCGAGGAATGGGAGGGGGGTCGCAAACTCACTGCTCGACACCGTCCAGGGAATCTCAGCCACGAAGATGTCGAAGAGCCGCCGGGAGCGACGCCCGGCCGCCCGCACTGCATTGGCCGCCGCCATGTCGGGACTGCGGTGAGAGGGAGGGACGGAGAGAGGGGAGGGGCGGCCCCGCCCCGCCCGGCCCGAAATGGCGGCGGCGGCCCTGACCCGAGAGGGTGGGGAGGATGCGTTCCGCCGGCTCTTTCGCTTCTATCGGCAGCGCGACGCGTCCGACCTGCGGGGCGTGGTGGACTTCTCTGCGCCGGGGGGCCAGGTAATGCTGGGCTGCTTCTGCCCGTGCCCCGCGGCGAGCGGCTCGGAGCGCGTTCCGTCCTCGGCGCGGTGTCTCAGTGCGGGGCTGCGGCGGTGTCGCTGCAGCCTGCTCTCTCCACCTGCCGTTTCCTTTCGTGCCCGACGCCGAATCCCTATTGCCGCCTCATTTCTGTCTAGTAGACGCTGCACTCGAGCGCTGAGCCTCTTACGGGTACCTGCGCTGGTTTAAAAGTGAGAGCGTGAGCCGAGCGGGGCAGCTGGGAAGGGCCCGGGCCCCTCTGCCCGCGGGCCCGAAGCCGGCTCCGCCCGGGCTGTCCCTGAGCCATGGGACGCTGCCCGAGGGCACAGGGTGCCGTGCAGCCGCCCCTGGCCAGCGCGATGCCTACTCACAAATTTACTACTTTTCCTTATATTTCATAATATTTAATTAGCTCCCTGCACTGCAGTAGGGGATCTTCAAAGCCTCTAGTAGAACCACGTGATACGTAAGCAGCAGAACGTATGGACATAAAAAAGGCCGAGTTTCACTCTCGGCACTGACACTGTTTCCTGGCCTGCTAGCCCTTGTCTTAGCCCTGAAATACCTGGGTGAGCTGGAATCAGCTTCCCCTTGCTGTACTGCCTTCCCCCTAGTCAAGTTTCTTCTCCTTTCTCGCGCCTGTATAGTAAATGCTTGGCTTAGTCATCAGGATGAGTTCAGCTATTACAGTGGATTGGGGAATGGAGTCATCAGCACAGCTGGAAGTAGTAGCCATCATAGTAGTTTACCCTGTCTTCAGTGATGAAGAAATGATCCTTAAAACTTGTCTTCGGTTTTGTCACCTCACAAAAGAATGACACAAACCTGCTAAAGTGTTGTTATCCAGGGATTTTCTACTGATGAGCTTATGTCAAAAAAAGGAGTGAGGAGTATAGGTAAAATGAAACTTTGCCTAATTTTTCATTGTTTCCATGCTTAGTCTTTTTAGTGCTCTATTAAGCTATTTATTTTTCTATATTTTTGGACTATAATTTTGCTGTTGCTGATGAAACACAAAACCTGACCCATATGAAATTGTTAGAAGCATTAGAATTAACTAAGGGAGTTGTTAACATCTCCGCTTTTCTTGAGCTTGCAGGAATCCTGTATTTGGTAAAGGATTACAGCATTATGGCTCTTCTGGGAAATTCCAAGTATTTGAGAACATCACAAGGATCTGTCTTCTTTCAATATGACTTTTTTGTGCCTGTTACCTTCTAAGATCAGGTAGCAGCTTACTAGTGAAAACATCTTTTATTCCTCTTTCCACCAGGATACAAACATCTGGCATTTCTCTTTAAGACCTACAGGCCAGGCAGATTGGCCTAGATAATATTGCTTGTTTTTTCTCAGAAAACTGCTTCATGCAGTTGAGCTCTTCAGTGAAGTGTGACATACCCCATCTGCCCTGTACCCAGGCTTATTTAACTGATTCAGCACATGTAATTCTTCAGCTCAGAAGCACCTCCTGTTCTCCAGGAGCCCAGGCAGTAGCTGGTATGGAAGCACTTTGAGTAGGCAGTGAGGTGGCAGAGTTTTGGTCAGAGGATGAGACTTCCTGGGGACGCTCTGTGGACAGGACTGTGAAGTAAGCTCAAGGCTGGCACTCACAAAGCTGCTTTTGACAAAGAGCTGAAAAGTTGGTAAAATTGACTATGTTGCCAAAATGCTGTCCCGCAATAGTTCAGAATTTCTTAGAAATTCTAAGTATGTAATTTAGTCCTGTTGCTCAGAAAATGTTAACCAGAGCTGTCAGCTGCAGAGAGACTGATTTACACATGCACCACTACAGAGGCTGTGTGCAAAGGCCTTCATTTGATACACGTTTTAAGTTGTCATAGACAAAGTCTTGCAGTCTCTGCCTGTTTATTCCTTCTATGCCTGGCCATCTCTTTCTTTATATGAGCCTGTACTTTTCCACTGCTGCATGGAGAGCTGGACTGGGGAGCTAAGCCAGAACAAAAACAATTTGCTTCTGCCTTGCCCTCCTCAAGACAGTTCCCTGTCCTAAGGGAAGAAAGGCATGGGAACATAGTAGAATGAGTTTGGTGGGTTTTTTCCAGCAAATGTTAGCTTCAATACATGTGTTGTTGTAACATAAGGGAGTATGTCAAGTAAATACATCTTGCCAAGCCTTGAGCTGTTGATCCTGCTGTTTGGAACAGAATTGGCAGGGTGGCATTCAGAATTGACAGAGTTTGTGTAGTCCTTCATATCTGACAGCTTTGGCTACTTCATTGCTGTACTGCTTATCCTTCTGTAAACTAGAGATGAGAATAGTCATCTGCTCTCTAGGATCATGGGCAACCTGTATTTGCAATGTTCTTTGAAAGTATCAAGTGTTGTGAGTGTATTGCTCTCTAATGGAGGTTGATAGTTACCAGAATGTTTTACAATGATGAGGCTGTACTGTGGAAATGGACAAATCATGATGAATTTTTTCTCACTGGTATATATTGTTTGGGTTTTTTATGAGTGGGGGACATCTCATCCCTAGATAAAACCTGTAAGTACCTTTTGATTCTTATGTCAATGTGTACTGGCTCTGCTTACCCTGTCCTGGTCACAGCTGTTTAGACAGTAGTTTTGTGGTACATTTGGCTTTTTCACGAGAATTACCTTCAAGCCTGGTAGCACTCTTCCTTTTAGATGCTATTTTTGGATGAGTTTTGTGTTTCTCACTCTTTTTTTAACCAGATCTGTTTTATTTTTCCAGGTGTTCAGATCACAGCTCAGTATTTCTTCAGTCAGCGATCAAGATGCCTACAGAGCAGGATTACAGCCTGTTAGCCAGTGGAAAGCCTATGGCCTCAGTGGGTATCCAGGTAGGTACCTCTCATTTCAAGAAAAATTAAACACAACCTCATTGCTTTGAATTCATGCAGTTTCTATCTTATTTTTCTTTTTGCCTGAAAAAGCTGTTTTGATTTGCCTAAGTTTAATTTAATGTTGTGTTAAGTGCAGGAGGATGAACAAATCAGCTAAAGGGTGGGATACAGCAATATTTATGAAGGTGAGAAGAGCCACTTGTTTCACAGTGAGATCAGCCAGACCATAGCTCATGAGAATGGACTCCTGTTGCCTTTGGCAGAGACTGTATTTCTGTAGAATCTGTTTTTCCTCAAAATGCATCATGCTCATTGGGTACATGGCTGAAATACAGTAATTTCACAGTGGAAGTGTGGCATCTGCTTGTCAGTGTAGGACACGGAGTTCAGTAAGTGAATAAGAACCTTTTGGCCTATTCAATATGCAGAGTAATTTTATTAGGCAGGTTATTTCAGAAGTGGAAATGTGTATTAGGTTTGCAGTTCACCTGGTATAGTCACAAAGAGGTATTAGGTTGGAAGGCACCTCCAGAGGTCTAGGCCAACACCCTGCTTAAAGCAGGATGAAGTTGCAAGTTAGATCATGATGCTGAGAGCTTTGTATGGGTAAATTCTGGAAATCTCCAAGGTGAGAGATTACATGCCCTCTCTGGGCACCTGTACCAATGTTTGGCCATGTTTTTTTCCTAAACCTCATATCTAATAAAAATTTGTCTTGCTGTTACTTGTGGCTGTTGTCTCTCACAATCTTGCTGTGCACATCTGAGAAGAATCAGGCTCCCCACCTCTCTCATGCTTGTGGGTGGTGCTCACCAATGCCAGGTTGTGTCACTAGCCCTCACTGCTGCTCACAGTTGTCCTCAAGGCAGCTTGACCTTGGTTTGGAGCTGCTCTTGACCCTTGGCCCATACTGTTGCATGGTGTTATTCTGCCCCAGATGCAGAATTACCGCCGTTGAACTTCTGGTTCTGGAATGGTCTCTTTAGCCCATTCTTCATTTGTCAAAGTCCTTTTCAGGGGCAGCACTCGCCTCCAGTAGATCCACTGCTGCCCCAATTTAGTGTAATCTGTAAGTGAAATGAGGATGAACATCATATCATTCACGTTGTTGGTGTACATGTAGTTATCTTTGCCCCAGGTTCTAAGAATGCAGCTCATAACAGCTGCTGGTTAGACTTTGAGTCGTCAAATCACTATTCATTAAGCCTGGTGATCCATCCACCTTTCACTTACCCGTGCAATTTGCCCAAAAAATTTATGGCTCCCACTTTGGCTCCAATGGTGCTGTAGAAGACCAAAAGTTTTAAGAAAACTTTTCTTAAGCCAAGGTAAACATAATCCCCTGTTTTCCCCTTGTCTGAACATCTCACTCTAGCAGGCAGTAAGGCTGGTTAGACAAAATTTGCCTTCCATGCTCTCTGTTCCCAACCACCATGTGTCTAGAAGTTGCTGCCATGAAAGTTTGCTTCATAATTTTATCAGGGGTTTTGGTAAGGCTGATGAGTTTGTAGTTCCCCAGATCCTCCTTATTTCAGGAATTTTTGTTTGATTAATTATGGTTTTTTCTCATGTTTCTTTCCATTCATTGGGACCTCAGTTGGGTTGCTTTGAAGTCAGCCTACCATTTCTGAAACTGAGACAGCCATGCTACCCATCTGGCATGTTTAATACACAGGGAATTGAATAACTTCAGGAGAAAGGCTTCTGCCTCTTCTTGCCTCTGTAAATGTTTTGTTCCACTTATCTGTCATATTATAGCTGCCCTTGCTTGATCTGCTTGTCATTTACTGTCTGTCTAAATGTCTTTCCTAGTAATTACATACGAGGTGTGGGGAATCACAGGTGTTCCACTTAACTGCATTTCTCTTCTGCTTTGGCAAAGGAAACCTTTTACTAAAATTAAATGCAAATACATTGACAAATTATCTGTCCTGTTTAGAATCAAGTCACGTGTGGACTTGAGGAGAATAGTATTTTATCATTTTTCAGCTACCTTTATCTGGGCATCCTAAGACAGTAGATGTGTAACCAGTTGTCCCAATAGCCTTCTAAATGAAGTAAGAATTTCTTTAGTTTTTCTATGAGCAAATGGAAAGGAAGTACTTTGGTTTTGTCCCCACAGCAAGCAATGAAATAGAAGACTAAGGAATCTGGGTGAATTTCTGTTGTGGTGTCCTGAGTTCTGTGAGAAGCATGTGATGCTGTCTTTGGGTCTTTGTAACTGACTTTTTTTTTTTTTTTTTTTTTTTTTTATTAG
>VYZP01026895.1:14879-41510 GCA_013400635.1 Hypocryptadius cinnamomeus
TTTTTTTTAATGAGAGGTTTTTCTTGTTGATAGACATCTGCATGTCTTATCCTTCCCTTGACTGAGGTTGGAGACCACTTTCATTAGGTGCAAATTAATTTGTAGTACATAGCAAGATAGTGCTGCAGTAAGAGAATTGCACCTGCTTCCTCACGGCAATTTCCTTTAGTATACAGATTCACTAAGAATAATTCTTTTAGCCTTTCCCCCCACATCTTTCAAGGGCAAGAGGTTCAATTCTGTTGTCTTCAAAGTTTGTCTGTGGCATTCTTCAGTCAGTTCAGAAATATTACTGCATAAATATTTCTTATTTCTTGCTCTTCTCCCTCCTGTGTGTGCAAGTCACTGATTTTTTAGCACTATTTGTCTTTGTTCTGTATTTGCACAGAATTTTATAGTAAAACTCTGCAACTGTTAGAAATTCAGTTTCTGCCTTTCTTGATACAATAAGCATACTAGTAACCCACTTTTTAGTTGTTATTGCTTTTATAAATCTAGACCAATCTAGTTTCTTAAGAGAAACCTAGGTCAAGGAAAGGTTTGGAGAGACCATGAGCGTGTTGTGAGATAAAAGCCATAAAATCTGGATTCTTGTTCTCATCTCTGCTTGTAACTAACTCTCCAGGCTTCAATGCCTTCATTAATACCTGGGGATAACACATACATAGTAGTGTGTAATTTCATGAGTGTAGTGAAGTGCTTCAAGAACCCCACATCAAAAGCTGTAGACAGGAAGGGCAGTATTATTATTCTGTTCTATGCAAATGCCAACAGAAAGTAAATATAATGCTTCTGCCAAAGCAACTTCTTGTAGCCAAACCTATCAGAAGGCTGCCATAGTCTGAAAGTGCAGGGAATGGAGTGAAGTGAATGACTAGATGTTATTAATACACTGAAGGCCTTTTTTCTAAACAGTTACTTTAATCTTGAGTCTCTGAGGTATGCTGGCAGGTAGCTCTTTTTGTGGTTTTATTACCACTTTCATAAGGCCACAAGGCAAGTTTGTATCCTACTGAGACTAGCTTTGATGCTTCTTTTTTCACCTATTTTTATGTCTGTTAACTTGATATGACTGAGAAGTTCAAAAAGACGCAGTAGGCCGAAACCTTAAAACCTCCTTTTTCTTTGTTCCTCTTATACCCTTATCTCTCTTTACATGCATATTTCGTGTTGGTGAGTCTTATTGAATTGACAGTCTTTGAGAGAATGCCTTGATTCTCAGAGTAGGTACAGTACAGAGTAATACCATCTCTTATATGGTCTGCTGCTTGAACCCTGCCTGAGGTGCCTGGCTGGATGAATGTGCAGAATAGCTGCATGTTTCTTTTCTTTTGTTAATTAACGATGCCTGCAAAGTATTCACAGTCAATAACAAGCGGTTTGGGATGCCATTTGATTTTCATGCCCATTTCTGAGTGTTACCATATCAAAATGCAAATATGGATACAACCAGACTTACCTGGAAATAAGCATGAAGAAAAGGGGAGGGCACTTTACATTACTAGACACTTGTTCAGCCCAGGGACTTCTTTCTGAAGTAGCAGTAGGAAGACAGTATGAGTTCAGAGCCAGGGATAAAGTTCGTTTGAAGCATAGAAAAACTAGGCCAGAATTGCTTTAACTTTGCTGGGCTTAAGAGAAAAGTCATGCTGAATAATTTAAAAAATAAAATTTACTCCAAAACAATTGGATTTCCATGTTCTTACTCCTTTATCTTCTGTAATCCATATACCTTACATAGATATATCCTTTATTGTAATTTTTGTTTGGACTAGTGTTGGCTGCCCTCGGTGCCTTCTGCCTTGTGCCACCATTTGTTTTTTCTGAAAAAAAAACCAGTACATTTTAACTTAACTAGAATAGATTTCATCAACTTATATGCACAGTCAATGGTTGTATGTCTAAAGGTTTTTTTCACTACCTCTGGCTCCTATCCTTTGCTCTAGATTGAGAATTAAAACCAGAGAAACGCCTAATCCTACTTTGTCTCCATCTTCTCCTTTTTTCTTTGTGGTCAGGGTTTATTTTCATACCAAACCCTTTCCTTCCTGGCTGCCAGCGTCACTGGGTGAAGCAGTGTCTCAAGCTATACCCTGAGAAACCCAATGTCTGCAACCTGGACCTGCACATGGCTCCTGAGAAAACCACTGACCTGTGGGGACAGAGCAAGGAGCAGCTGAGGTGAGTCCACTGTCACCTCTCATGGTCAAAACTGATGGAGCCAGATCTCACCTTTGAGAAGGTCTAATAAAATTGAGCAGGGAAGGGAAGATGGAGAAGATTGTGTACATGCTGGCAGAATACAGATGGTGTCAGACATGCCAAGTTAGATGGATATTTCATGGCTTCATGTGTGTCCTTGTTAATTCTCTGCTTTCATTCTCAATGGGATTTTCTAATAGCATATTGTTCTGAAGCAATTGGTGAACTGTCACATGGTGACCTTGGCTGATGTAGTGCTTGAAGCTTGCTAAGCTCAGCTGTGAGTGCAACCGTGAAGTCCCTCTAGGCCTCAAGTTTTCCTGAGGCAAAACAGATCCTTTCCAAAACTCCCCACTAATGGTAGCACTTCTTCCCAGTCATCTCTTAGACCCAGAACACTGTAATTGAAATGCTATTAGCTGTACTTTCTTGAACTTCTCAAATCTAGCAGTTTCTGTGTTCTTATTTTCCAAAGTATTTATTTTGGTTTGGTTTTGTTTGTGGTTCTTCTCAATTCAGTATGACATTGAATTAAATGTATTAAATGTACCATTTTAATGGCAATCCTGTTTAATCTGAAAGATTCCATCAGGTTCAGAATTCTGTGGCTGATGTAACTGCCTGTCCTCTACCTGATCTGGAATTTAATGGAGAATTTGTCCCAGTTTTGAAGTCAAGTAGAAAGTTTAAAAAATAGAACAGTCTTTTAAAGCTTGAACTTTATTAAAATCACCTGTAAAATTACATGTAAGACAGAGTGTTTACAGTACACAATCTTTTAGCTATTTGAATGTTTATCATTACCTTATTGATTTCACTGCTCATTTTTCATAATGGTTGTTTTGTGTGATGGTGCAACAGGAGTTCTCTACAATGCTCATCTTCCACCTCATTCTCTTAGTGAGGCTGACATGCTGAGCTTTTTTTTCAAAAAACTCTTGACATCTACAAGATATAGAATGGCAAAAGCAAGATTGGGACTTCTGTTTGCACCTAGGAGAGAAATCATACTCCCACCTCTCTTTTCCAGGCTCAGTCAGAATTAGTTACAGAAATGTAGACACCATTTTTGTGTTCCATCAAGAATGAAAAATTGTTCTGTGAAAGAATTGTGCATTGTGCCTAATGGCTGAAAAAAAGTGGGGTACTGTTCCAGTTTGACAGGCCTTTCCCAGCAGGACCTCCTGTGTGCAGAGAATGATCAGTACAGAGGTTAATTTGCAGCTGAATCCAGTTCAGTTGAAAACAGTGTTTAGAAGAGTGATGGCTGGCAGCAACCCTGGCAATTTTTGGAAGTGCTTACCTGAGTCAAGTGAGCAAACTGCTGTATTTGTGCTTACACCTGGAGGCAGCAGATGGAACTAGCCTGCCTCTCTAGTATCTGGAGTGAAATCGTTTAGGGGAGGTGAGAAACAGTGCTTAACTGAAAAGAGGTCTCCTTCCAAGATGGGTCACACCTTTAATGCTTTTAAAGCCATTAGGATAATGCATGCATGTTCTTGGGTCATGGCTTATCTGCTCTTTTCAGGATGCAGGAATCACAAGGTAGGGTGAATCTATACAATTCCTAAACATATATGCTATGCTTTCCTCACAAAGTGGAGCCTGAGTATTTTCTCTGGTACTTGGGACAATTAAAAGCCTAAAAGGGAATAGAGCATTCCCACAAGGGAGATACCTATATATCTGTAGCTCCATCCTTGTGTATAAGGAAAAGGCTGAAGGGGTTTTACAGATGCAATCAGTACCAGCAAATAAAGAAACAAGGGATCTTCAGACCAAAGCTCCCATGGTGTTCAGTCTTTTTCTAATATAGTTATACCAGACCTTTTCTGTGCTTTCTTGTGGGACCTCATTGTTTCCAGATACATAACACCCATACTTTCCCCTTCTTAGCAATCACATATGAAATCACATGTAAAATACCAAGTTCTGGGAATAAGGACTTCCCACACACATTTGGGCTCTTGCTGTTGAGCAAACACTCTAGCACTGTAGCAAAAAAGGGACACTTTCGAAAGGCACATGCTAAAGTTGTTTCAGTATGAATATTGTTTGTCAGTTGAAAGATGTACAAGAACAAACTGTGGGCTCTCCCTTTTCTAAATGCTGTGTTGCCTGCTTGTGGGCTACACAAATTGTTCCAGGCAGCATGTATTTGACAGTTACTGTGTTGGTGTTTATGGTAATTGCAGTTGCTGTTACCCTATGACAGATGGAAATTGGAAAGACTATTTTCAGTAATCAGTGAACTAAGAAAAATTACTAAAGGTAAAGAAACTTACCTTTTACTCCTATTCCTGGTTTATCTTATGAGCTATCAGGATGGCATAGTTGAAGAGCAAGAACAAGATGTGTATCCAGGTAGAAGTGCACATTAAATGCAGATGTTTGGCTGAGACTTGACCATGACAGCACAAATATAAATCTTCTTTTGTAAAAGAGAGCATGTCATGCTGAACTAATGAGGCTATAAATGAGAGCCAGCCGTCTGGTACTACTGTTTATCTTCTTAGTATATTTCCCTTTTCTATATTTTTCTTTTTTTACCATATTTTTCTATATTTTTCATGACTTGGCTTGAGAAAAGTATGCTGAAATTGCTGGAATGAGTAGACTAGAAGATAGATGTGTACCTTCATTTTTGTATTTGTCGTTAACATATTTCTATCTGATTTAGTTATTTGTACTCTGTAACTTTTCAAAGGCTTTTCCATAGTCTGTCCTAGAAGCCTCCCCTTGAAGCCTCTTCTTGCTTTCACCGCCCGCAAGTAAGAATGGTAAATCGGTGTGTGGCTTCAGACCACTCAGTCTTCAGGGTTGTCACATGAGAAGAACAGTTCTTTGTCCTGCACAGCAGTCTGGATAAGGGGACACCTGAAGTCTAGATTTCTTGACACTGTAGTCATAGCTAGAGAAGTCTTGCTTCTTACTGCAAGTCAGCCCATCCTAAGGACATTTTATCAAAGTACCAAGTAGTAGAACTAAGCATCCTTTGCAATATTAGGCAGCATGCTATGCTTCACTGTCAGGCAACTCATTTTCCTTTCTTGTAATTTTCCATTAAGTGCCTAGAATATTTTTTCCTTGAATTTGCAGCTTTCATATCTTCAGATTCTGGTCTTTCACTTTTGGGTGCTCTAATAGGACATGTTTAATTCTGATTTCTTAATCTGCACTACTCATTGTGTTTCCATCCAATAATCTCTTAGATACCATGTTGAAAATACAAGATTTCAAACTGACAACAATTGGCAGTAGGCCCCACAGCTTCCACACATACCATGAACTAAATTTTCAAGGTCTTTGGAGGAAGAAAGCATTGGCACTGAAAAGAAAAGTTTAGCATTGATTAGTTTTAATAGCATTGACTGGTTTTAATAGGCTGTGAAATGGATGAGTGAATCTCATTACTGTATGCTGCACTACCAGAAGACCCCATAGAAATTAACACATATTTCTTTATATTTTGTCTCTGTAGAAGGAAAGGTTCCAGTAAATGGGAGCCCAGGAGCCTGCTGGAGAAGCTGCGCTGGGTGACCCTTGGTTACCACTATAACTGGGATACTAAGGTATTGAGGTTAAATTCTTCTCCATTTTTCTTAGCCATAACCACTCAGAATGGCAAACAGAGAAGGACATAATGGAATAAAATGTTTATGATCCTACAAAACAGTCTTGAGGAAAGGCACTAACAAACTGTGTTTTCAAGAACATTTTCATCTGTATTGGTTTACTGTGAAGGGTTTAACAGCAAAAGTCCATTGCTGCATTCTTTTCCTTTGAAAGTTAAAGTGATAGCATACACTCAGCTCTAAACCTGCAACTGTTTCAGGGTAAGTGGCATTTTTACCTACCAAAAGGGATGATTACAAAAGCATTGCTAGCTACTTAAGCTGAGTGGGACTTCTGGGAAACTACTCTTTGGTGGGGTGAGCAGGAACAAGAAGAAAATGCTGCTCGTGTCATTTTGAACTTTAATGAGTCTAAACCACTACAGTGCATTCTTACCAACTGACTGCTGTTTTGAGGATCCTGATCAAAATAAACTTTTTTTCATGAGACTGAAGTAGATGGAGGCTGATAAACACTGGCAGAGTAAATATGCATATTATCTGTATGTTGCAGATAACCAGATCTGCTTGCAGCCTTTTATTTACCAGATCAACATGTTATTGGATGGCCTTAATAAAAGTTTGGCTATTATCTTCCAGTCCTCTCAGAATGACTTATGGTAGAGAGAAAAAGTAGGTTTGCAATTGATTTCTGCTTGTTATTAATGAAGGAATAAAGATGCTTGTTTTGGAGCTCTGTTGATGAGCTACAGAACTTTCTTTCCATTGGCAGCTTCAGGTTGTGACTGAGAAGATCCTCAGTGTGTTGGTACTAATCTTACTGATTTCAAGTTTAACATCTAGATATAATGATTAACTCCATAATTTAATCTCTGGCAGTCTCAGCCTAGGCCATGAATTTAGTGGTAGGAGGTAAATTTTCTGTGATTCTGCCTGTGTTGTGGTCATTTTCTAGATAAATGTGATGTCCTTCTCCATGATTATCAGCCAGGATTTTGAGTTCTTTTTCAATGTTTGTTTCCAAGTGTATTTGCTGCTCTGATATGTTGGGTGTGGCTTTCTTTTTTTTTTCTTCCCCCCCCTCTCCTCCTTCCAGAAGTACTCAGCAAATCACC
This sequence comes from Hypocryptadius cinnamomeus, assembly GCA_013400635.1. Taxonomy (NCBI): domain Eukaryota; kingdom Metazoa; phylum Chordata; class Aves; order Passeriformes; family Zosteropidae; genus Hypocryptadius; species Hypocryptadius cinnamomeus. The sequence continues at coordinate 21,772 of VYZP01026895.1, forward strand.
ACACTCCTTTCCCCTCAGACCTTGCATTCCTGTCAGAACAAGTGGCTGCAGCCTGTGGGTTTCGGGGTTTCCAAGCCCAAGCAGGGATCTTGAACTACTATCATTTTGACTCTTCACTGGGAATTCATGTGGATGAGTCTGAGCTAGACCATTCTCGGCCCCTGTTGTCATTCAGGTGAGTCAAGGAAAGCACGTTTGAGTGTTATGGAAAGATCAGTGGCTTCTTTCTAGGGTTGCTTATGGTTATAGGAAGGCAGTATGATGTAGTTTGCTAATTGGGTATATAATCTTCACTCTCAGAAGATTTGAATAGCAGAAGGCTGTAGGTTGGGGACATAGGTTTTTCTTTAAGGACTGCTTAAATAGCCTGGATATAGTGCCTGGAGTGAAGAGCTCTTTTGCAGAGAGCACAGCTCTCTTCTAAAGCAGCAGAGTGCCAGTTGTGTAGTAAAGAAGTATCTCAGCAGAGCTTCAAACCTGGTAGGGCAATTGCTCACACTGTGCCTATCTTGAACCAGATCTCGTAGTCTGTTTGCCATGGTCCCACCTAAAAGTTGTTCTTAGGAGTCCCTCTGTTTTTTGTGATTGCTTGGGGTGTTTTTTATGAAGGAATTTAACTACTGGTATTTTCTTACTGTAGAGAAAATGTTCTCTACTGTTCTCTATCTGAATTTGTTTTCTCTCTCCATCTCTATACCGTCTCTAGTTTTGGGCAATCCTCGATATTTTTGCTTGGGGGCCTGAAGCGGGAGGAGGCGCCGACAGCAATGTTCATGCACAGTGGGGATATCATGGTGATGTCTGGCTTCAGCCGCCTGCTGTACCACGCTGTCCCCCGGGTCCTCCCCAACCCTGAGGGGACACCTCTGCCTTCCTGCCTCGACCAAGCTCTTTCTTCAGACCTTCCTGTTGGCTCAGTCATTGAGCACAGCTCGGATGAGGACTGGCAGGTGTGTGCCAAGTACCTGCAGTCCTCCCGCATCAACATGACTGTTCGACAGGTGTTGGCTGAGGGTCAGAAATTTCCAGAGGAATCTGGGACAAACGGAAAGGGCCAAGCACCCTCTGAAGACAGCTTTCATGAGAACAGCAAAGCCAAAAGACATAAACCAAACAGAGTCAGCTGAGACCAGGCCATCATACTGACATGGATCAGACAGGCAGTCTCTGTATGGAATTAGGAACTGGTGTAATACTGGAAGTCATTTGTCTGTATTGCAGTTAATAAACTTGTGCAGAATAAATGTAGTCCTTCTTGCTGTAATAAATAGCTAGGAGGAGAAGAAGAATTTAAAAGGAAAAGAAGGATAAGTTCAGGACTGGGACTCAGGAGATTAACTCTATTGGCATTTTGTTGCAAATGTTTACTGTACTCTGTTTCCTTTAAAATACCTGTATGTCAGAGAACTTTAAGCTTGGTTAAGCTTAATGGTTTAAGCTTTTGGTGAAGCTTGGTTTAAGCTTTAGGAGTGATGCTTATGAAGTATTTTGAAATCGTTGGGCAGAGAGTGTTAGGAGAAGATACATATGTGATAGAGAATCTTGTTGGGCTTGTAAAGCTCATCTGAAGCAAAGTAACAAGTATGTATGAGCATAGGCTGCTATGGGTGTAAGACCTACCTGCAGCATTTTCAAGATAATTACTTCTACAGCAAAAATGGGTTCAGTGGTCAGAAACTGGCAGCTCCCTCAAGCAACACTTCCTGTAAGCTTTCTTTAGTCCTGTGCTCTCCTTTTGCCTGTTTGCATCCTCTCAGCTGCAGCAGAATCTGCTTTTATGAATGGTACTGAACATCTTATCTCAGATTTTAGAGAGAAACAGTTGGGAGCAATATCTGCTTAGAATATCTAGTAGCTCCCAGTTGAGTCTCCTCCCAGCAGTAAGTATGTGACTGAGCCCAACATGGCCATTATTTCAAACTGCCCTCTCCTAAGTGCCTGTGTGTTACGGTTCTCCAGTCCCAAGCTAGCATCTGTAAGGAACAGGATGACTTGCAAATAAAAGCAATGAAGCTGTAAATTAAGTACCTAAAAAATTAATCAGTGACTATCTCTGTCACCCAAAGATAAATATATTGAAACAAAGAAAAGCACTAGCTTTTATGCTAGTTCTTTTTAAGATTCAGACCACCCTATCTACTTTTTAATGCAATTTTAATTGTTGGAGTGGAATGCACTATCCTTGGGGTATTTTGTTGCACTTTCACAATGAATAAACTTACTTGGCTTTAAATTAAAGATCTCTATCAGTTTTGGGCTGGCTATTTTCTTATTTTCTTTTTCTCCCTGTCAGTTGTTTCAGTGTATTGTTAATGCTGCTGTATCTCTTCTGCAGTTCCCTCCAGGCTTCTTTTGCATCTACTCCCTCTGCAATCTGCCAGCTCCTGTGGAGGAGCCCTGCATATGTCTGCAGGGCTGCTTTGCTTATGGGCAGCTCAGGGTTTGTTGGGCAGTTGCAGAGGGGTCTTGCCTGCAGTATCAAAATCCAATTTGATACATATGTGGCAGCTTTTCCTCATGGGTAAAGTGTCTGGTCTGCTTATTTCATAGGCGGTGAATGTGTGTTTGCATGCAATTAATTCCTTATGCAGTACTGCAAGGAGTCCCAGTAACTTAGGGTCTAAAATAATCAGATATGAGTTTTAATATCTTGGTCTATGCTAGATGTGTGTCCTTTCTGTAGCCTGGGCCTGGTGTATTTACAGCTGAGCCCTAAGAAGGCTGAATATATTATGCAGAGAGGTTACAACATGACCAGAAAAGAAAGTTGACTGAGTCAAGCTCAGAAAACAGCCCTTAGTGGCACCTGAAGATGGAAAAGAATAGAGAGGAATATCTTTTCCTGACTGAGAAGGCTGACCGTTCTTCACTCTGGAGAAGGAAGCAAAGATTGTCCAACTCACTCATCTCTGATGATGAGACAAGACAGAGTCATGAAACTAGAAGGTGATGAACAGGAGCTGGTTTCTTCATGTCACAGGCTGAATTGTAAGTCCGTGGTTTTCATGTCTTTTGTTCCCTATAAATATATAATATATCACAAGCAATCATTTATTCCAGGATTCAGTTGTTCCTGTGATTCAAGGAGAAGAAAGCATACTGTTTACCCTCTGCAGTTAAAAATTGTAGTAAATGCTGTAAACTACTGATAGCAATTGGCCATGAGAAGTGTCCAGTCCATTGAAGCCTGATGTTTAGATGTGACTGAGTTGAGAATTTGCTGAGTTACTTGCAGTCAAGCTTTTTACTTAATGCCATTGTAAGACATAATTCTGTATCAGATACCTAGAAATGGACATATGGGAAATTACCCAGAGGAAAAAAAAAGCATCTGTGTACCATGAGAAACAACAAGAAGAGAGAATTTCCTGAACTGCCAGCCTAGCAGGATCATTGGTTCTGTGACCAGAGCAGAGGGGAGTACAAGTGAGAAAACCACAGGATTTCTCCAGGCTCTGCAAACTGTGCTTCCAGAATCTAATTTCAAAGAGTCAGTAAGTCCTGGGAAGAAGGCAGGGAGTAGGGCTGCATCCAGTAATATGCTCAGGCACCATTAATCTATTCCACACAGCTTTCAGAGTCTGACATTGGCACCACATTTGCTTGGGTTTGTGATGACATAAAAGGATTTTTCCATAGCACTGATCAAATGTTTGTATCTATACAATTATAGATACAATTATTTGTATCTATACACAAATAATTGCTTGTGTTCATATAGGTGTGTGCTGAGATAATCTCTGTAGTTTGTAATTCCTCTGAGGGAGAGGAGGGAAAGAACAGGACATCTGGACCAATTCTGCAAGAAAATTTATGTAATGAGTTGATTACAGGAAGATAAGCATGCCTTTCTTCCAAAGCCACCTGGAAATGAAGCACATTGTTTTACCACATGTATGCTGTTCATTATGTGCTCTATAGATAAAGCTAGCTGTCCAACAATTGCTGCTTTTTTTTAAATCAAGAATAAAGGGAAATAAATCTCCAGTTAAATGAGAAAGTGCAGTGGGATGAATGCTGGAAGCAGAAGAGGAAGCTGCCTGCACAAACAAAAAAATTTCAGTCGTCTTGAGAGAACTGTGGTAGAACAGTTCAGTGTTACAACTGGACTGCTGGCTAGTGCCCAAGATAGATTTACTGCATGCTCCCTGCTGCCAGGCAGTAACTTATGGGCAAGGTAGTCCCTAAAGCTGTGCCTGCTGCTGGAATGATTCTGATCTTAGGTATTTTTCCTTTCTTTGAGAGCTTGTTGACACTTTTTCTTCACTGTTTCACAGCAGATATTTCTACAGATTGTAGTAAGGTGCACCTAAGCTCCTCTCTTTTGCTGTGTGCTCTGCTGAGCTAGTAGGTAGAGAGAAGGAAGTGGCTGGGGAAGGAAGCTGGGTAGGGCCTGCCAAGACAGCAGCAACATCACACTGCCACGGCTGGGGTGAAGCTGGCCAGAATCTTATGTAGTGCAGACAGCAGCTCAGATCTGTCTGGTTCTATTCATATAAGTTATTCTCTGCATCACACCTGAAACAGGATAGATTTAGCACAGAAGAGAGACTTGTCAGGGATAAGATTGTCTTCCACTTAATTAGGATGCAAAATTAATTGAGCAATAATTCAGTGTGCTCTAAGCATACTTTAGTTCTGATGAAATTGTAAAACTTGCCTGAGTCTGAACACGTTACCTCAAAAAGTTAACAGAAGTATGTGGCCTGCAGACATTAATGATCCAGAAAAATACGTTGATAGAGGCCTCAAAAGACCCATATATAAAGGCCTTTTTTTTTTTTTTTAAAGTTAATAATCTTTATGCAAGAAGAGACTTAGAGAAAACCAGTTACAGTCAACCACAGTCTGCTGATGCCTCCATAAATCCTAATGACCAAAGCTGGTTGAAAACCAGCTATAGCATAATGCTATAGATATGGTACAAGGAGGCACAAGATCTGACACAACTTTAGCACAGTACAAAATAAGTTTAATTATTTATACTCAGCAAATAATAATCACAAGTACCTTAATAAACCATTTTTCTATACAAGGAATTGAACAATGACTAAGAATATGTTCATATGTCTTCTGGTGAAGATAAAAGTTGCCACTCTAAGTAACAGCTTTGCTCAAACAAACTGTTTTCTTGTATCCTCATCTGGACAGAAGGTAAAGGACCACAGAAATGGTGGTTGAAGGGATCTCTGGAGGTGTCTAGTCCAACCTCCCACTAGGAATTAGTGCTGTTGTCTACGTGACACTTAGAAACTTTCTGTGATGGAGACTCTACCATTTCTTTCAGTAACCTGTGCCCAGTGCTGTCATACTCACCTTTTGAAGAAATTTCACCTGAGTATCCAAGGATACAACCTTTCTCCATTCTCTCTTTTTCTTACCATCTATTACTACCAGGAGTTTGCTTCCACTCTCTTTGAAACTCTCCTAAAAATAATTGAAGTCTACACTTAGACCAACTCCCTTTAGTCTACTCTGAGCCACATGGAAGGACCCTAGGAACCACAACATTTCCCCGTGGATATGTGCCCTGGACCCCCACCTTTCTTCACTTTAGCCCTGCTCCGAACCTTGTCTCATTTCAGATGCTGCACCACTCTCTCTGCTAGAGCTGGTTTTTGTTACAATCAGGAAACCAACAACAAATTGACTCCTGAATCCTAGTTCCTAAATCTGCTAGATGCACCAGATACACTTTTTTACAGTGTTTCCTAAAATAAATATTTTTTTCCTCCCATCTACATCATAACAAAATAAAAGTAGTGGTTTTGTGAGGTGCAGAATGAATGAACCATAATCCCCTATGGATTTTTGTATCTGAAAAATTGAGTTCTCAATGAAGCTTTTCATCCAGGTGAGTACTTATATGTGATATTTTCCTATGTGAAGCCCCAGAGTTTAATACATGCACAGTGCACCATTTTCCAGAATCAGGATATTTATAGTGTCCCTCTCCTCTAACTGGCTACCTACTACCTACAGGAACTTTGTTTGCTGTGAAATTTATCAAATCTAATTAAAATAGACCAACAGGTTTCAAAGTCACTGGAAAGGAATGTGAGGACACACCAAGTTTAACACATGCACAACCCATAAGAACATATGTTTTCTTCCTTTAGGATACCAGTCTCAAGGATACTTTCATTCTCTTAATGCAAGCTGATCTGGACTTCTGTAGCAGGTCCTGCTCTGAAGGATTCTGCTCTTGATGTCCCAGAGAGGAGAGAAACAATCTGGAATATGAGAGTAATTTTAGTCCAGCAAGCACAATCCCCATCTGGTTCCTACAATCATATCACCCCCCAGCCCCCTTAGAAGAAGCTGACTATGCACAGAGACTGAAGTTAATCAGCTGCTTATCTCTCCAAGGTGGTAAATAACTCTCTGGAGTACAGCAGGGAGTCAGACCTGATTTTTATTTGAAGCTAGGGCTTGTATTCAGATAGGCATCATGGAAAGTACCACTTCCACTGGATCAGGGGTGAAGGAGAGAGGGAATAAAGCCTGGAAAAGCCTGTAGCAGCTTTCCCTCTTTTCAGAATAGAGGTGTTTATTCCTCTGGACGAGGAAGTGAAAGCTTCAACCTTGTGGAGACACTTCCCATCTTGTTTTTTATCAAGTCAGTAGAGATTATTCGGTCTCTGACCTTTTCCTGTGGGGCTGTTGAATGTCCTCTTCCACAAAATCCCCATGTGCAGTGGACTCTCCCCTGAGCTTCTCTGTGAAGCCTGACCCTTTTTGTCCATGTAATCATGCATCTCAGCACTGGGGTTGTGCCCCCTTCACCATCACTCAATGCTTAATTCCTTCATTCCAGAGATCAGTGCTGCTGCCACTTGCCCACAGTGCAGTTTTTCTCATCTGCTCCGTGATCTCAAAGCTCTTCCAAAGCATAGGTCAGGACCATTAGACCCTGGAAGTTGAGAAGCAAGGCCAGTTTATAACAAAATGTGGGAAAACTGAAACAGAGGTAACGTGAGGTGGCATTCACACTTATGTGTAGAAATGGTGCTCTGGGACAAGGTTTAGTGGTGGACTTGGCTGTCCACTGCAGCCAAGGTTTAGGTTTAGGTATTAGGTTTATGCTTGGACTTGATGATCTTAGAGGTATTTTCCAACCTAAATGATTTTATGAGTCTGTGAGACACAATGAAAGACTCTCCAAATATTCTTGTTGAACTATGTATAGAGAATAAAAAGTGAGTCAGCCTAGAAGACATACAGTCTCTTTCTCCTCTGATGTTGAGAAGTCAGTATTTTACATTAACTTTTAGCTTCCTTGTAGGTGAATTTAAAAAACTCACTCTGTATTTACTGTGGAAGGCCAGAAGAATCAATAAAGGCCTTGGCTTTCTGGAGGTGATCATCTCACCAATCATTCCTCCTCTGTTCTGTGCTAAGGGCTTAGATAAGAAGATTTTGTTTTTGTTTGCTTTCTCTTTAACTGATAGGTTTCTTAATTAGGGTGGGGGAAAAATGACTGCAATTTTGCTGTGGCAAATTAAAACCGAAATGAGGTAGCAAAGAGCAGGATCTAGGGGAGAGGGGGGACAATCAGAGACAGCTATTGATTTGGAAATGATTGAGTAGCCAAAAAAGAGAACAGAGCCTGGAAAGGAGACTCATCTTTCAAAGCACTGTTCTTGCTGAAAACAATCAGTCCAGGCAGAGGTGTTGGCTGATGCTAAAGCTTTGGAGTTAGATTTGTTTCCAGGCAGAATTTAAATTTTGGAAAGACTCACTTGTTCATAATGGGATACCTTCTCAGACAAATTCTGAGATTATGAGAGCTAGGAATCATGAAATGGAGCTGAAAAACTTAAACCTGAGTGAAGCATCAAGACATTTTTAGCAGCAATGGTAACAAAAAAAAGTTTGGAAATAGTTTCTTCCAAGGACAAAGTGTCACTGCTCACCACAGCCTGGGCAGGCAGAGAAATGAAAAAAAAAAACAGACACTGAATATGAGACAAGCACCAAAATCTAACACACCCTCACCACCAGGTGTTGAGTAGCATGTTCTATCTTTTCTACAACAGAGAGAATTGATTTGGTATCATCTTATCTGGTTCCAGTGGCTGAGACCAAGCTGAGATACATCTTTCTGCCACCCCAGTCAGTAAATTTTCATTTTCAGTGGCCTTTTCCCCCTTTTCAGACAACATTCCTCTAAGACTAGAGTCAGATGTTAGCCTGACCTTTTGTCAAATATAACCAGCAGCTGGAAAGGCTGTCAGAGAACTGCACAAATCTTGTGATGACTGGTTTGAGTTTGTCAGCTTGTTCTCATTGCTATGATGAAACCTGACTTGGGAGAATTGCTGATTGTCAGGTGTCTATGACAGGTCAGGATGATTTTAGCTACACTACTGCAAATAATCTGCAGCCATTCTGCAGAACAGAACAAGTCTGCAGACAGATACTGGCTTGCATAGAAGTCTTAAGCATCCAAGCAAGTCTTGCATGGTCTTATTACTACCACTGTCAAATTCACTAGCACTTCTTCCCTTCTCCTAGATCAAAATGATAATGAAGAAATTAAAGGAAAGAAGGATGCCAGGTGAGCAAGCATAAAGAAGTGAAGATATGAAATGCTCTTTCTGTCCCTGTGGCCTCCTCAACTCCGCCTGCAGCTGCAAGCATCACTGCACACCATTCTGGAAAAGCAGAGGGGCTCAGTGCTGAAGGCTGCAATCTTTGGCTTCACAGATGTTTAATACTTCCTTTTCCCTGAATTTCACACTAGAAATGCTTTTTTTTTCACGTGCATGAAACCTACTGAGAAACCGTGGGTTCCATCTGGAGAGTGACTGTGCAAGTACTTTGTGTTTTGATTCCATGAATATTATTTTCTGCAGCAGAAAAGTGTAAGAGAAAGAAGCATTAGTCACATACATGCTTAATTGAGATCTAATAGCCAAGGTCAGTGCTCAGCCCAGAATAGATAGCAGAAGCCTCCTGTGATATATTTTTGTGACGAGAGGTTCATAGCACACAGACTGATCTATTATTGGGTTTCACTATGAAAAATTTAGCTATCTTCTGGAATATGCTCAAATCTATTTTGCATCATTTCCTTGATTTTTCATTTAAAAATATCTTTCCAATGAGACCTCATGACCATGCAAATTAGCAAGTCTGTGCTGTGTGGAAAGATTGCTGAACCTCCACTGAAGTGCAGCTATTTGTTCTTTTGCCAACCCTCTGCAAGATGACAATACCTGTTTGTCAGTGTCTAGAATGCTTTTCCATGATTTAAACAAAAACCTTTACAGGGAAAAGATGAGTACTCAAGGGAAGATGCTGCAATGGGCACATCAGTGAGGAGAAGCTCTGGACCTTTGCCTTGAGCTGTGTTTTGCATCTCTGCAAAACACAGTGCAGCAGAAATGACACGACTTACTTGCTGGTCTACAGCACTTGCCTGGTTTCCTGTGGTACTTCAGCCTACAGGACCAGCATGACCATCCCCTTGGTTTCTTCCTTCCAGCTTTTCCACATGGGGCTGTGCAGGATGCATCAGTGCTGCTCCCCAAACCAAGCATCTCCAAATATTTTTAGTCCACAAAGCCTTTCCTCCTTCAAGTTTTCCTCACAGACTACAAAGTAACTATCTCCCCAAACCTCTGAGAACGTAGTAGAAATATGATTTATAATAGCCTCACAGACCACTTAGAACAAGAGAACTGAGGAAAGAAATAAGGCTTCTGAAGATGAAAAGAGTAAGGTCTCTGAAGATAAAATATAGAAGTCTTTGAGGAACACACCTTAGCACCTATGCTACCTGAAAGATGCAGCTGTACTTTCTTTGCCAGGAAGACAGCATAGGACATGGTTTGATCCAAATAAGTAAGAACAGAGAACATGTTCCATGTGGGCACTAAAAGCAAGTGTGAATACACTAGGTGCAAAAAGGCCTTATGTTCTGGTGCACATTTGTCTTTTGTCTGTCCTTGGAGTCTTGCAGTACCTGCTGCTGGTGAGCTCCAAGCTCCCGGTGGCACCAGGATTGGAGTTGTTCACTGTGATTCTCCCTGGAGCACCTCTTGCAGCAGAGGTGTGATGTCCTCCAACACACAGCTCTCTGCACACATGCAGTTTGTGCCTAAGGGCTGGCAGCTGGCTCAGACCTCGCTGCTCCTGAGGACACTAAGTGGACACACAGTGCAAGAACCACAATGTGTCACAGTAATTTGAACCACAGCCCTTCTGTCTATGTACTGCAGTAGTGACCAGTGCAGGAGGTACCCAGACAGTGGCCTCTTCTACTGAAATGTGCAGAAACCACTCCATATCCTGGTGTTTACCATTCTCCCAGTCTGGAGACAGGGCAGCATGGTCCTCACCCTCTCCCAAAAGAGGGAGAGAGAGTTTAGGGGCATTAGAGCAACGCACAAATATTATTGCCTGGAAGCCTGGCATCTGTCAGGGCTGGGACTGCAGTCGCCATGGCAATTTTTCGCCTAATTTAACTGCCAAGTGACGCTGTGTGGTTACATGTAGCCATTCCTAGCACAGCAACCCCCTGCATGCAGCCCACAGCTGCACAACACATCCCTGCTGGGCAACACCACTGCCTATAGATAATACACAACCTGTATGTGCTCAGCAATTCACATTGCTTCAGCTCTCTCCCCCTCATATCACCTATGCCTCTAGACAACCACCCCGACAGAGTGTGGGCAGGGATCCCATCAAAGATCAAAGGAGGTCCCTGCACCCCATCCCTGCTTCTACAACTATAGGTCCCTCTACTGCACAGGCACAAGATGCTGTGGGAGCACAAGGTCAGCACATCCTCAGCCAGGCACCAAAAGATGCACACACCCTGTCTCCCCCATTCTTGCCACCACACAGCTCTTGTACTGTTAATTCTTAGATGCATTTTGTTTTCATGCTGTGAACAAGGGAATGAACAAGGGAAGATGGTGATCCGGTCATTTGGTGCTCCTGACTGGACCCTGCTGCTCACATTTCTTGGCAAGTAACTACAGGAAATCAATCTTAGTAGTGTTTCTCCTCAAAGCACCCTGTGGATCCCTGCAGGAGGGAAGCAGAAACTCCTCAGCCATACACACATGGCAGCTCCAGCTAACAGGGTCCGTGGGAGTCAGCAGGCACAGACTCGGTGAAGCCTCCAGTTCCTGTATTACATGGTCTAAGTGTCCTTTTCTGCCTTGTGCAGTGGTGAGTTTTCACAAGCATGTAGCAAAGGCAGGCAGTCAGGGATGCCCATGACTGAGGGCAGCAGTCACCTGAGTCTGACAGGGCTGTTAACAACCAAGACCCATTTGTTACTGCTACATGGCTTGTGTGCTCGATTCATGTGGCCAACAAAATGCTATGAGAAGTGCTTCAGGCAAACTGTCTCCCTTAGAGAGCAGGGTTGCCTGCCTATATCCTTTTGGACCTTTATTCCTCTTCGTAAATCTTTCAAGCTTGCTGAGTTCAGCCCCCTTTCTCCTGAGGTCCCCTACCCTTCCTAAAAGCACCTCATTGTCACCATCCTCAAGCCTGAATGCCCTAATCTGAGTATGATCCAGCTAACACAACCAGACATCTGTACATGTGTGAGCAGAAAACTGAAATGAGATTTCCTCACCTGACTGCCCATCATCTCTGGACAAGACATCTCCAGTTCTCTCAGGACTGCTCAGGGTTGCACATCTCATCCTCCCCTATCTCCAGGAGGTGACAATTCACTTTCCCACCCTCGCTCCCCTCTCACCCCATCCCCATCATCGCTACCTGCGCACTTGGCTGTGGCTGAGCTCACATGCCTCCGAAGGCTCTGGCCCTGTTTTTAGCCCTGCAGAGGAGGTGTGACCCAGGCAGATCCATGGTGCTTGCAGAGCCCACGGCCAATACAGCTGGGGCTGCTCCAGCCCGGAGAAAGCACCTAATGCCTGAGCATACGCTTCCCTCTTATGGCCATGCCCGATACAGCAACCACGCAGGCCAGCATCTTCACTGGAGATGCGATTTTCCTATGAATATTTTTGAATTTCCTATGAATTTATACCTATGAAACATTTCCCATCGTTTCCTCTCACACTTGTTGGACACAGACATGTCTCCCCTGCAGTGGAGGCTCAAGCACAGAGTGAGCTTTGTAGCCCTGTCTGGCTGCTGCTGAGCAACACACTGTGAGCAGTGAGTGCTCAGTCCTGCCTGCAGCATCACACAGTCTCTCTGATCGAAGGCCAAGTATCAATCCCTGCTCCTGGGGGAGATTTTCCCTCTTGGTAGTGGACAGCCTTTAACATTTTCCAGCTCCTCAGGTTAAGTATGGCTTTTACTTCCTTTGACTTTGAAGGGAACTACCCATACCTAGTTATGGGTAGTTAAGGACTCTTACATTTCTCCCTTGCCCCACTTCACTGTATGACAAAGTGTCTCTCTCTCTCTCCTATCTATAATAATATGCTTGCCAAAATGAGAGACAGCAGCCTTCTGTTTTCCTGTATTGGCCTTTTTCTCTGCACCGAACTTCAGGTTCTTTTTGTGCTCCCATCACCCCTAATATTAGATTTTGTAATTCAAAAGCCATTTGCTGCACAGATGGGACAGTTTCCCCTTATGTCTAACCTATGGCCACCTTCCTCCAGCTACCAAGTCAGTTCAGTTCACAAGCCTGAAGAAATTTTTCCATGGGATAATTTTCTGTTGCATGAGTTGAACTGACTCTCTCTGCAAGTAGACATTTGAGCACTAAAAAAAAAAAAAAGCTCATTTAGCCATGTCTTTTGCCATCTTCTTGTCTATCTTCTTCCTTCACTTATTTTTTTCTTAAGAGAGGTAGGAAATAAAAACCTGAAAAACTGTGCTTGGTACTGGAAAGGTGGCAAATTGCTCCTTCCTTCTTCTCCAAGCTAAGGTTTGGTCACTGCTCAGGTACTAGAGCCTTGTCCTCACTGTCTCTCTTCTCTACAGAATGCTGTCTTCTCATGTGACACCTTTGTAGTAGCATCAGTGTGGGATGAAATGGAAACTATCAACAAAGACATTTTGAAGGGAACACCACTTTTAGTTCTGTTGTTCCCCCAGGAAGAGGTGAATAAGGAAGAACCTGCAGTACTAACAGCAGTGTCAGAAGCAGCACCAGCAGTTATGTTGCCCTTGAAGTCAGTCATAGCAGTTTGATCATGCTCTACTGGGCTCTGGGCTCTTTACCAGAGTTTCTCAGAGCACTCTTCAGCCACTGATAAAGTGAGACTACATCTGCTCTGAACCCGTTTGCCAAGGTTCTGATGGAAAGAGGGTAACTTCCATAAACCCAAGAGGTAGGTGCAGATCTTCAAAAGTATTTAAGCACCTAGAAAGTAGTTAAAAATTAAAATACTATGGGCCTTGAGGTCCTAATGAGGATGTAGTTATATTGGTATTCAGTGGTTTTGCTGATATAGCTGATGGTGCTCAGTAAAGTTCTGCTCAAAAAAGAGCCTCATTCTGCTGACATAAGCTGCCTGCACACAAGGAGGGCTTCACTGCTACAACTCTGCTGCTACAGCGATATCACACGCATTTACATGTAAATTAGGGCTTTGTTTATACCGCACAGATGCAGCCTTTCACTTCATCCTGGATGGGGAGGGGGGGCGGGGACAGTAATGGTCTCACTGCACTCATTTTATGGACTAAGAAAGCAAGGCACAAACAAAATGAACTCACTAGTTCAATGTCACCCAACATGGATGTCAAAAAAGGCAGAGATCCTGGTCATAGTTTACAACCATGGGACTGTTGTACTGCAGAGAGGAGGAGACAAGTGAGTCATCACTTGGCTCACAGAAGCCTCACCATTACATCCCGATGTGTTTGTGTCTGAGTTTGACATGGAGTCATTAGGAATGAATGCACCAGGGAGCCCTGAACACCAGGGATGGAGGCCTGTTTAGATGCACCGTCAGAAACGAACCTGAATACCTAAAATTTCTAGTACACTGCTCCTCCACTCACCAACCTGAGTGGAAACAGGCATGAGTAACAAAGAATGTCCATGGAGGAGGGACATGAAAGCTGAAGCAGCACGGGTGATTAACTACACACCACAGGAACCAAATATGAGATCAGAAGCTACAGAGATTCCCTTGCTTCCAACTAGTGCCCCAAGTAAACACGCACTGACTGCACCTCCATTCTGCCAGTACTCCTGTATCTTGACATCAGACCCTGTCAGGCCATATTTCCTTTTACAAAAGGCAATTTAAGCCAAGAATGATGAAATAACGGATCACATTTCAGTCATTCGTTTGCAAACATGCCTCTATTCCCAAATGCTGCTGTACTAAACTATGTATCTGACATCGATACAAGGTGAATTGCATGGTAGAACCAAACTAATGATTTTTTTTCTGACAAGGTTAACTTGTATCAGCTTCTCTGTGGCAAGTACAAGGTTCCTGGAGCTACAGCCTTTGTTGGCCCAATAGTGCCAGTAAGCAACCTAAAAAGACACAAAACCACAGAGTTACGGGGTAATGGCATAAACAAAGATCAAAAATTCAGGCTCCAGAAAAAGCAGGTGGTGTAATGAGTTAGTGTCATGTGAAAAGGGGGGATTTCCTCAACCCTTAGTGTAAAGAGATGGTCTCGACCCTCAGTGTTTATTTGTCTGCCAACACCCCAGGGAAGCCAAGATCCTTGTGCCTGGCCAATCTGTCAGAGTCCTGTCATGAGGACCCTCCACTGAGCAGTCCTGCTGGATCATAGGGTGGTTCCACTGACTTAGTCAGGGACACACATCAGCAGCACAAGGGAGACCACCCAGTGGGTATTCTCTTTATTTGAGTAGAATATCCACTGCTGGCGACTTCCAGTGCCCACGAAGGACTCTCACAGTTTATGGAATAATGGTTTATTAATATAAAACTGTGACAGGCTAAAGTTTGGTGAGTGCTGGTGATAGTACCTGACTGCAAAAACATATTCAAAGCAATGCACAGACAAGCTCTAATCCCCAATAAAATATTCAGCATGCATAGGGTTCGATTCTTACCCAATAGCTGTCTCCACAGGGGAGAAGACAGATTCAGCCTATCAACTAGTAGTTACGATGGAGTCTTCCCTAACTTCCTTCATTCTCAACTTACTTCTATACTACCTCTCTACATTTAGGTGGAGCTCTTGGGTGACTGCAGTCATACAATACCTTTGTTACTGACTGATGTAAAATTCTCTCACTTTGTTTTTAAACATACAGTCAAAAATACAGAGCATATGCCCAATGAGAGGTGGTTGTACTTTGAGGTGGAGGTGTGTGTTAATGTTACAATTAGGCTATAATGAACCAAGTTCATCCAAGGAGCATGATTTCATCACAGCTGTTGGCTCAGCAGCAGGCCATCTCCTGTCTCCCTTGGCTGACAGGTTTTATGCAGTTTCTCAGCTGCAAAGTGCTATCGAGTTCCCCTCCCTGCAAGGATTTCAACAGAGCCCAAATGAGGCATCTCCACTCCATCCTCTGCTTCATCCCCCTTAGCAGGTGCTGTGGTTGCAGACTGTGGGTGTGGGGAATCATCGTGGAATAGGTTTTGAGCACACCAACCACATTCCATCCAGGGAGCAGCAACTGTGTTTTATTCTATAATTTCTGTACTGTTATAACCTCTATTAGGCTGTGAATATAACCTCTCAATTTCCTCTGACATTACCCCCAGCCGTCTTTCCACAGCTTGGAGAAATGCAGTGAAAATAGATAGATGTTACTGCTGGTCTTAAGTTGGCTATAAGATATAGCCTGGTTCCATTGCAGAGAAACAGCCATCTCCATTCCAAAACACTGCACAAATCACTGCCCAAAGGAGGGCCAAATATCCAGAAAATTGAACCAACGAGGGTGGGATGGGAACAGATGTGACAGTTTCTAAGTAAGTACCATTTTGTACAGAAGACTTGGGGACAGGGAACATAAATAAAAGCAGCTAAAGCATAGGAGGCTCCAAACAAAGCTAGGACATTCTTGGTAGTCAGCCCCAACTAAAGCCTAGAGAAAAACAGCTCTTTGGAATGGTCTGAAGAAAGGTCTGGTGGTGCATACTCCCTTCCTCCCCGCCTCTGGATGCACTGCAGTGTAAGAAATGCTTGTCAGGCCTCAGCCTTGATGAACAGCACCTGGGCTCAGCTCCTCTTGAGCTTATCAGAAACACTGTCTGCTTCCAGGAACACATGCTGTCTAATCAGTTCCTGCTTTTCAACAAGCAGCCTTGGAAACTTACTTTTCTTGCCTGAATAACAAGCCAAGTGTATCTTTTCTTTGAAAGCTTGATAGCAAAAACAACTGGAATTGCAGGCAGGATGGAAAATTACTATGGCTAAAGTCAACTCTTTTGTGACCCTACAAAGTGCAGTCCTAAGTGAGACCCTTTGAGCTCTCCAGGACTGCTGTGGGCTCTCTCTCAGAGCTCACAAACGTTCAGGTCTGCTGCCCAATTGCTCCTTCCAGAACTTGCCCTTCTGCGGTCTCCACAGTTCACAGCTCACCTCTCTGATCCATGCCTGGTGTTCAGGGCTCCCTGGTGCATTCATTCCTAATGCCTCCATCTCAAACTCAAACATGAACATGTCAGGAATTTCACCTCAAATAACGATGAGGCTTCTATGAGCCAAGTGATGACTCATTTTTCCCCCCCCCTACAGCAAAAACAGTCCCATGGTTGTAAACTATGGTCAGGATCTCTGCCTTTTTTGACACCCATGTTGGGTGATATTGATATTGTTCAGTTGGCAGAGTAAGGCAGTTTGCTCTGCCAGTTCACTGGAATACTATCCTTGAGACTTAAAAGTAATTTAAGGCTGGAATTTGCTCTTCAGATTTCTTTTAGTTTCCCTGTTTTGCAACTGCCTAGTCCAGAGGCACAAGCTGCAGCCACCTGTGTACACAGGTGTCTTGTGCACTCCACAGAGCCATATCAGAGTTGTCTACAGGTGTGATTCCAGGAGCTCTGTGGGTTTTGTTTGGTGCTGCCTGTGGCAGTAGCTGTGCCCTGGGATGGCATCCCTGTGCTGTGACTTGTCTCCATGGATATCCTGGACTCCTCTGTCATGCAGCCCCAGTGTGAGCACGGCCTCCTGTGTCCCCTGCACTGTGCTGGAAGGGACCAGATGCCCCCAAAACACCAGACTATGCTGGCCCCATGTCCAGGATAGGGTGAGGTTCCTCTGTGCAGGGCAGCACTGCAGCTGCTGTGTAAGACTGTACAGTCCTGCATGAGCTAAACAGTAGGTCCTTTAATGCTATTTACATTTCCAAACCAAAACCAAAACAATCACATTCTAAGGGTTCACGTTAGTTGGGTTCAAGGACAGATGAAGTGATCAGTCTCTAGGTACATACATGTGAAAAGGGTTTGTGCTTTAATAGATAACACAGCAGTGAGACTGTGCCTGGCAGGTGAAGCAGCTTATCCTCTCTAGAAGCAAAGCATGAGCAGGTGAAACTCGTCCCTGTGCAGGTGGGCAGGCAGGGAGTGGAGGGTGCTGCCCTACATATGCCTTGTGAGTGTAGACTGATGGACCATCTGCACCCCCTGGAAAAACTAGTCACTACAATTCAATCTTTTCTGTTCAAAGGGAGAGGAGACAGGAGGAAAATGCTTATAGCCAACTATGGCAACAGGGGAAAAAATACTTCAGGAAGTCTACAGTATGTGGTCCCCTAATACACTTCTCTTTTTTGCTCATTTTTTAATGATAATTATTAGTTTCCTCATAGATTACTTCAACTCTGCAAAAGCCCTCCCCTGCTCATCCAGAAATAAATCACCTGTGCCTCTTCCCCACCAGTGCTCCTCACTGCACCCACACCAAAGCCAGTCCACTTGCACAAGTACTCAAGTGCTAAGCAAGGGTGTTTGCTGCTTTGATCCCGTGGTCCCAGCCTGCAAGACAAGAGATGGGACATGGCCCAGCCCATCTTAGCTGGTGGCTCTCTCTCACTGCACATCAAAACCAGGTGAAGAAAGCTTATTGCTGAGGCGAGTGCATACCTGATTCAGTGGTAGTCCAGATATGGGAGTGGCCACAGGCAGCAACAAGAGGAACAAGGTCAAACACCCACCCTGCACTTGGTACCGCTGAGGCTCTGTTTGTACCCTCATTACAAAAAGCCTCTTGTCCAAAGGGGACATGGAGACATGAAGCAGACTGGACAGGCACTGCTGCCTACAAACAGGCTGAAACCAGGCTGTGAAGCTTTCCTGTCTTCCTGAGGGAAGAAAAATGACTGTCTTTCACATAAGTTAATTCACTTGTTAGGTACTGCATGTTCATACCAAATTTGCAATAAGATCCATGACAAAGGCTCCAAGATGTGACTATAATACATAAAAATAACTATCAATAGTAGCAAATCAGAGAGAAAAGGATGAGACCATTCTCTTGAATTCATATGCTCGAACCTGTTAACTCTTCATTTTGTTTTTCCCCTGTTGCTAAGTGCAAAGAAAAACCACAGCCCCTCCCTCTAAATTACACTGGAGAAAGCAAAGGTCACACTTCCATCTTTTCAGTGTGATTAAATGTGTCAGGCTGTTTACTTTCTGCCAATTAACACTCTATAGCTCGGGAACTGCTCCCTACCCCCTCACCAGGATGCGTACAGGTGTTTAATAGTACACAAATACAGACACTTTGTGGTTTCCTTCTGGCCTTGTCTGCCTGATGCTTGGTAACTCAAACTGCACTGAGGTTGGTAACATGTACTCCCGAACTAAATATATTTATTTAGCTTAGCATTTAGTTTACCTGGTCTTTGAACGAAGTATATCTTTTCAAACCTTGTTGGAAAACACGTTTGTACACAAACCTAGCACAGTTTTTAAACAGAGCCGTGGGCAGAGCGAACAGCCGGGCAGCTCCAGCTGCCGGGGGCGATACAGCTCAGCAGGGCGGCCAGGCTCACGCCAGTCTTCAGCCCAAGTGTAAATCCTGTCGGAATTAAGCTCTGCCCAAGGCTGGTTTGCAGGGTGCCCTGCAAGGGCCTTCGGCGTCCTGGTGGACTCCGGCCAAGACACATCTCTCCCGAGCCGTGGCAAAGGCATTACAGTCACTACGTCTGATCCCCTAAACGCTTTCTGGAGCTCTCACCCGGGGCTCTCCGTCGGATGATTTCACCAGGACACAGCCCAAGGCGTGCCGGGACAGCCCTCCAGCTCTCGGAGGAACCGCTTCGTTCATCGGCTCCCTCAACACGAACCAGCGAGGGGCTGTCCGCTGCCTCACCCCACCGCGGCCCTCTCCCCGCTCCAGCCACCGGCGTGCCCGAGGCAGACTGCCGCTTTCCCGGCGCGGATGGTGACCGCGGCAGCAGCACCAACTCGCGCCGCTTGCTCCGGCCGCTTCCCCGCCACGGGCGGGAAGCCGCTCGTAGTCGCTCCGGTCCCTCCCGGAGCGGAACGAGGAGGGCGGGGCAGCTCCCCGCAGCCCCGTGCCCGTGCCCGTGCCCGTGCCCGTGCCCGTGCCCGTGCCCGTGCCCGTGCCCGTGCCCGTGCCCGTGCCCGTGCCCGTGCCCGTGCCCGTGCCCGTGCCCGTGCCCGTGCCCGTGCCCGTGCCCGTGCCCGCGCATTGGCTGCAGCCTCAGCCCCGCTCCACTCCTCCCTCCACCATTGGACGGACGCCGCTCCTCTCTCGCGCCCCTCCCTCGGCCCCGCGCTGTGATTGGCTAGCTATTCCCCTTCCCTTCGCGCCCCGTCCCATCCCTGCCAAGTGATTGGGCAGAGCTCACCCTCTGTCTCCGCCTC